>LGRX02002067.1:0-65745 GCA_001247695.2 Cymbomonas tetramitiformis
AGGCCTCTCCGAGTAACATTCTAAACATTTCTTCTAGCCGCCTGTCCGGGTGTACCGGCTGGCCCTGCAGTGCACCTCCCGCCTTCGGGGTGAGGTGGTGTCACGGGGATGCTGACTTCGCCCCCCCCCTAGGGGGGAGCAGTGGTGCACCCTTAGTGTCACCCCTCGCCTGGATGTCACTTGCAGTGCTGTCTGTGTCACTGTGTCACAGGCTCCCGAAACACTTAGCCAGAACATCTTATTATTTTATCTGACTTTAGTATTCCACGAGCCGGCACACCTGCATTTTCACAGTCACAAAGCAGGATATATATATATATATTCATATTTCTCCTGTTTGATCAGGCCTGCCTTTTCTTTGGTGGGTGCTCTTATTTTGCTTATCACTTTCCTGAACGTGGTACGATAGGAAGTATACAAAATATATAAACTGTATATACATACATATATATATATATACACACACACACACCACATGCATCAATGTGTGGGTGAGACATATATGTTCAGTCGTCAGGCAGCATGCAATTTAGAGTGCATGCTCTAATGGACTCGCGTGTATGTGATGGGATAAACAATATGCGAGTGGTATGCGGTCAAAATATATCTCGTATGAAATATACAGAAAATACCTGGCACGAATATCACAATCATAAAATGTATCCCGTAATAATGTAGGAGGAGTAGTACTCAAAATCCGCTATCTCGTCTGCTGAACGCTAGAGCTAGTCAGATGTCGAGAGATGTCATCTGAAAGGACAGCTGTACGAGTACGGACTACCGTGGCAAAGAGAATAATGTGACAGCTAAAATGTGACAGTCACTGTATATGATACGGAGTACTGTAACGAATGAAGATGACATACTCGAATGGGGTACTGGAGTCCCGAAGTCAGGTCCTGCGTGAGTATGTTCGGTGCAAGCGAGTTCACCATCGCTTACAATGACTAGTTTCAGCCGCTAGATCCGTCACCCATACCTTAAGCTTCAACGAGCCGCAAACTTGCGCAAGGGCGCATTTGGTTCATCCCATCTGATGATTTTGGTACACGACCGCCGTGTTTGACATGAAAACTGGCATAATGATCCGTCGCGCGTACGCTCTTCGTGCCCGATGCACGGAGCGCCTGCGCACGAGCCTGAACCCTACGAGACCCAAACAACCCAATACAAAATGTTGTGGCACTTGGACTTACAGGCGTGGGTACATCTATGTATTGGTACACACCTGCGGTAGAAAAATAATATCCGCTCTGACGTAGAATCTACTAGCAATCGTATGGCATCGGTGGCGCCGATGCCGACGACGTATGGTCAATTGAGGAACAATGGAATATATCCAGCTGCTCCTAGTCTGCCAATTATGTACACACAGGCAGCACAAATACCCACCAACTACACGCACACATCAACCACAAATGGGTTTGCAATGCACGCACAGACATTCTACACATTTGGGGAGTTTGGGAGTTTTGGGAGTTGGGGAGTTTTACAATGGGAGGCCCTGAAAAAACTGAAAATTTGACCGAATCTAGGGTTTAAGAGTTTCCCGAGTGGAATGTAATTTTATTTAATTTTCCGGTTGTTTTAGGGTTTAAGAAATATTCCTGATTTTCAATAAAAAAATCATCTTTTTCAGCCTGAAATAAGGAAGGTTTATGGGGTTTTTGTGTTAAGAAAACATAAATTTTCAATTGAAGTTCTACAATATTTTACGCCTTTTTAAGCTTCAAAAATTTTTCGAAACTCAGTAGCAAAATGATACTTGATACGTCTGATTTTTATGAAATATGTTTTTGGGGGTTCATCGATGAACCCCTTTTTTTTTCTTCTAGTTTTATATGAATTTCAGGCCTTTTTGGGTTTTGGGGTGTTTTACAAGGGGAGGCCCTGAAAAAATTGAAAATTTGACCGAATCTAGGGTTTAAGATTTTCCCAAGTTGAATGTAATTTTATTTAATTTCCCGGTTGTTTTAGGGTTTAAGAAATATTCCTGATTTTCACTAAAGAAATTATCTTTTTCACCCTGAATTAAGGAAGATTTATGGGGTTTTTTGTGTTAAGAAAACATAAATTTTTAATTGAACTTGTACAATATTTCACGCATTTTTAAGCTAATTTATTTTTTTGAAAATCTGTAGCAAAATGATACTTTTTACGTCTGCTTTCATGAATTATTTTTTGGGGGGTTCATCGATGAACCAATATAATTTTTTCAGTTTTCTATGATTTTCAGGCCTTTTCGGCGTTTTTTTAAAATTTGAAAATTTTGGAAAAAACCCAGAATTTTTCTACACTTTCAGGAATATCTTTGGTTGGCTTTGTTCCTATTTTATGGGGGTTGCCCCGTTTTTTCCCCTTATTTCAGGCATAAAACAGCCGACTACCGCTAGGTCACCAACTCCAGTTACGACGCGCGCCCGGACTTCTCTTAAATACCGAAGAACACGGACAGAAAAAATTAAACACGCAAACACTTAAACGCTTTGGACGCTTGTACTATTCACTAGATTAGAACGCTTGTTCACGTAAAATATAAAGCTTCAAATCAATATTCAAAGCAAAGTTACCGGCGCGCATGTTTTGCCTCCAGAGTTTAACACGACTTCACCCTTTCTTGTGCCCTTCGCCCCATCGCCTACTCGTCTTCGTGCATTGACCAACTACGTTCTCCATTGGTTTTTCACGTGCTTTCGCGGACCACTACTAACCACAAGTCCCGGTGGCCGGCCCCCCAGTTCGGTTCAAAACATACTTCTCGCCAAGATCCCTAACTAACTTTCACATTATCCCTGGACGCTCGGTCGCATATTTCCCAATGTGTGGTACCTGTGGAAAAACAATTACGTTAGTCCAAAGCCCAACAAACCGTGCAAACAACAATGTCGCTTTCGTACCTGAGTTACTGCTCTTGAAAGGTCAAGGCCCCAGCTCCAAGCCGTTGTTCCCTAGTTAGTGACAACCCATGTGCCACAACCAGGTCCGTAGGTGAAGGCGGTACATCACAGTAGTTGGGCAATACCGTAGCGCAACACTGGTGGAGAAGACAGAATTGAAACTTGTGGTTTACCCACTGACCATTCACCTTGCGCCGACCCATGACCACCACCCTTGGGCCATCCTTTGAAAGGATGGGCGGGGATTGCTTGTGGGTCTTCGCTGTCACGCAACCCTTGCGGGACTCGGAGGCCGCGCATCTTGCTTTCCTACCGGTACCGGGCACCACCATCCATTGCCCGTAGGCCAGTTCCTCACTCCCGACACGATCGCCGGTGGTGAGGCGGGATCCCAGCGCCGTTAAGATGTCGGCGATCTCCTCCGTGGTAAACCCCGATTGCACGTAAAATGCATGTCCAGGTTTGAACCCCGCGCGGAATAGGAGGGTGGACAGGCACAAGCAAAGCTTCACCGAAGTCGACCTTCCCACGCGAGTCATCGTTTGGCGCCATGAGTAGCATGAGCAGCTGATGCGTTGTTGCGCCGCCCGGGCCAGATGACCAAATATCACCCGCGAGGGTTCACCTCGACCAGAGGACAAGGTGTAACTGCGGTCCAGGAAGCCGTCGTGTCTTCCACGTGCGGTTAAACGGACGGTGGGTTGGCCAACCTGTATCACTTTCAAGCGCTTGTCAGGCTGCAAGAACATGCGAGCCAACATTTGCGCGTGGCCTTTCGTGGTGCTTGTCTGGTACCGCACCTCGTCCAAAGACCTGACGGACACGCGGCGAGTGTCCACGTAGCGATGTTCGGAATGAAAGTGCACCGCGGTCTCCAAATATTGCACCACGAGAGCCTCGTCCACCTCTTGGGAAGACTGCCAAACATAACGGGCGGCCGGGTCCTCGGTGTTTGGGTCGAACTGCCATTGGAACTCCAAAGGGTTCTCGAGGCATGCCCGCACCAACTTGATGGCCGGAGTCGGCGTTCCAGGCTCGTCGATCGTCACCCTAGTCTTAGTCCTCTTCCCCATCGATCGGACTTGGTTTGGTCGGTGACTGCGTGTCTCCGTCGTCACTGGACCAGGAGTGACATATATTTCACGCACCTCCTCAAGGACGTCGTACGCGGTGTGGCGTGCGCGTTGCATGGCGGTGTACACCCTTCGCCGCTCATCGTAGAGGGTGTTCGTGCGGGAGTCCCGCTGGCTGTGGCCACCTTCTCCTACGTGCTCCAACCAGGCGGACTGAGTGATGTACGTCACGTTCTCCAGGTGCAAGAACTCGGAGGCCGGCAGATTCACGCCGATCAGTTTGCCGTCCTTGGAGAAGAGTTGCTCCGCCGGGTTAGCCCCTTTGCTTTGTGTGAAAAGCTGCAGGGTGCGTTCGCCTTCACCTTCGTAAAATAAAACGAGCGAAGACAAAGAGGATTGCACGCTCTTGCTCTCTTGCTCCATGATGAAGTCGAAGAGGCGCGCACGTGCGTCCATCACACGTCTGGGGGCTTGTGCTTCGTACCACCGTGTGAACAGTGTCCGGAACTGGGTCTCCTCGAAACTCTTGTCCAAACACCGAGCGTGTATCCCCATGTTCGCAACGAGGTGCAAGTCACAGCCTTTCTCCAACGAGTTGCCCGCCTCGTCCCGCGTCATGTACTTCTTTCGGTCCTCCCGGCGCATGAACTTGTTGTAGTTCAAGCGGATGCCGATCCAGCCTCCGCCACCCGCGTCACGGACGAAACCGACGGGACGAAAGCAAATCTCACCTTTTGGGTTGGTCTTTACCCAAACCTCCTTGTCTCGATATTTCGCGAAGTCGGCGTCCTCCATGGCCACCGTCCGGCAAGCGTAGTCGATGCCTTGCCACATCTTCTCCTCATCCACACCGCGTTCACCCGCCGGCAGCACGAAGGTTGCTAGTTTTATCAACCCAATTCCGGGCACGACCGTTGCAACCTTCTCGACAACGCGACCGTTAATGCAGCTGTGGCCACCATCAGAACATGCGTAGCAACCGATGAACGGAGGCTTGCCGAGAATGCGGTCCATCAACAGCATGATCTTCGCGGGGGACCACGGCAAGTCCAGGGGGCACATGAACCAGTTCAGAGGTGCGGTGTCGAAAAGAAGAGTACGGTATCCCTTTGAGTCTAGGATCCGTTTCATTTCCTTGACCTCGTCATCAGCAGCACGCTCGGGGGCACGTTGAGTCGCACGGTGTTCTTTCATCACGTCGCGGACGGCGCGAGCGTCTTGCATTTCGCGGGCCACCTAAAATGGAACCATGCATTAAGAATAACATGTCCCCGACGTATAACGGAAAGGTAACACAAAAATAGGGCGATACCTTGTACACGTCGATGGGAGAGCCGTCCGGAGAGGAAAGCATCTTCTCGAAGGCAACCGTTGTGGCGGAGTTCTTCAGCTTCTCGGAAGTGAAGCGACCACCGAAAACGGGAAGGGCTTCTTTGATGGCGTCTTGGGTTTCTTTGGAAACAACGGCCTTCCCCTTTTTATCCATGGGTTGGCAGGCATGGGTGCCTTCGTGTCTAAAGAGCAGTAGGTGGCCTTCGGCTGCGGGAAGGTCGATGCGGACCAAAGTAGCCCGGGCACCACAGGTAATAACTTCCATGGGTTCTTGACACTTTTTGCATGGAGGGCCTTCAATCTGAAAGAAGAAAAGAAAAGCGTAAGGTCCTACTGGAAAAGTGGGGAAAGTGTACGGGAAAACCTTGGGATTAAAATACCTCAACGCCGAGGAAAGCGGAAGCGGAGCGTTTGCCACGTTGTTGAGAACTTGTCTGAACGAACTCTTTGTCATGGGTTTTAAAGAAAGAGCACTCCGTATTCCTGCAAAGTTTTTCTCCAAGGCAGTTTTGAAGTCGAACTTGAGAGTTGCAGTCCTTGACAGCATCTTGTCGGGTTACCTCCGCCCAAGTTGTGGCGCAGGCGTGGGACCAAGAACGGTTCGTGACATGGAAGTCAAGTTTGTTCAGCGGTAGACCGCCCTTCCCGGTTGGTTTAGGAAGAGGTGAGGACATGTGGTGACCAAAAGTTACATTGCCATCGACGTCGAAGGGGACCTTGTTCACACGTTTGCAATCTGCGGGCCACTTAAAAGAAGAGGCGTGACTGGAAGTCGAGTCGGACTTGGAAAGGTTTGTCGAAGCGACGGACTCCGTGGGCTTGGGCTTCGTGTTTGGTGAGAACCGGGGAGTCTTGCACTCGCCGGTGTAAATAATGTCTTCTTCATCATCGCTGTCATCGCTTTCGCTGTCGCTTACCAAGATTGGCATGTTGTCGTCGGTAGGAGTACCGTACACATTGTGCAAGAAGCCCGCGTGAACGGGAAACAGGTCCAAAGAGCAAGCAACGGAGTCATCGTACTCGGAGGTGACGGAAAGATCTTCTTTCTTGTCAAGACTAAAAACATTGCAAAGTGTGTCGCTAGTCACAAAAGGGTCTCCAAGATGCCAAACAATAGGAATTTCACGAACGACATCCCCGGTTTCAAGGCAGCGAAAAGTAACAAATTGAGTGGACATTGCATTAGCCCTAGGAAGTCGGTAAAATAAATGCACTCCCGAAGTGAAAGTGTCGAGGAGAGGCCTTAAAAAACTCTAGTCGCCAAAATAAAAGGCGACGCCGAAATAAAATCGAGTCGAGGCGACGGCTGGGAAATTTTCGAGTCGAGTCGAGAACGACACCGACCAAACGAGTCTAGCTGTTTCGGAAAGAGAGGCGAAGGAAAAAATCGAGTCGAGTGTCGAGTCGAGGCGAAACCTTCAAAATATTCGACTCGAGGAAACGCTTTGAAAATTTAAAAAAAAATATCGAGGCGAAAAAATATCGAGTCGAGAACGACACTGACCAAAGGAGTCGACGTGTTTCGGAAAGAGAAGTCGAAGAAAACCTGAAGACAGTTGAGAGCTAGTAAAGAACTCTAGCCGCCAAATAAAAAGCGCAAAGATTTAAAGTCAAAAGAAACAAGCAAAGATGCCTGCAAAAAAAGGAACCACCAAGAAGTCCGGGGATGGCAACACGGAAAGGTTGGTTTACGCGGACGTGATGGAACAGCGTTTCGTTGAGCAGAAAGTGCTGAAGCTCGCGGACTGCTCTTTCGCTGACAACCCAAGAGGACACAATCACAACGGTGTCAACGTGGAGAAGTCCGTTGAGAAAAACGGCATCGACCTTTCCCAAACCATGATCTGGCGCCGCGCCAAAAAAGGAGATCCTAAGGCCCACGGGTAAGTTTCACTAAACCTTCTTGAAGAACTGCGCTGACAAAAGGTAGAAGAGACAAGTGTGAAAAAGCGTTCATCGATGAACGCTTTTTAAAAAACACTGCTAAAGAAACAAGTGTTTTAACAGGTTTAAAGAAAAGTGTTCATCGATGAACGCTTTCTTTATTTTGTTTCTGAAGCTTGAGTATTTTAAACTGTTTTTAAGAAAGCGTTCATCGATGAGCGCTTTTCTTAGTTTTCCTTGTATTTTTCCTAAAACTTTGCGGTTTGGAGTTGCAAAAGCTGCGATATTTCTGTGTGATTCAGCTTTTTTCTCAGGAAAAATACAAGGAAAACTAAGAAAAGCGTTCATCGATGAACGCTTTCTTAAAAAGAGTTTAAAATACTCAAGCTTCAGAAACAAAATAAAGAAAGCGTTCATCGATGAACACTTTTCTTTAAACCGGTCAAAACACTTGTTTCTTTAGCAGTGTTTTTTAAAAAGCGTTCATCGATGAACGCTTTTGCGTTCATCGATGAACGCTTTTCTTATTCAGCAAAAAAAGGTTAGTGCTTGAACTCTTCTTGGTTTTGCATGGTGACTTTCTTCTTGTTTATTTGCTGTTCACCTGCAGGTCTACTGACTCCCTTCAGGACTCTTGCTCCTAAAGTTTTCTTTCTTGTCTTTTAATTTGTTGCAGAGATCTGTTTAAAGGCGTGCGCGCCTTTCAAAGAAGACGTGCAATGAACCGAGAAGCTGAAAGAATTAGGATCAACAAAGAAATTACTAGACGTAGGCGTTGCATTTTAGACAGGGGGTTTTAAGCTAGTGTTGCTTGAAGATGTTACATCCTCAGAAGATGAGGAAGATTCTTGCAGGAAGAACCATGTTCCCATTAGCTGGTATAATGTTCCAAACGTGGCAGTAGCTAAGAGGAGACTCAAGAATAAAAAAGACGCTGAGCGAAACGCAAAAATACGTAGGACGCAATGTCCTTTGTGGATGCTAGACAGCCAGTGGTAGCTTTAGCTGAAGTAAACACTTTATATATTTTTTTATAAATAGTTTCTCTAACCCTTTAACCCATGTTCTTTGTCGTTTTAAATGGCGTGCTGTGTTTGTTTTTGTTTTCAGTAAGCGGTACATTGCCATTGACGGACATGGTAGGCACGAGTTTTTCACTCGTGCCTTCCAAGATGGCGCCGTGGTAGGCGGAAAAAAACTAGAGGCCCGGGACAAAAGGTTTCTGGAATGCAACGTCATCGTGGTGTCGGAGGACATCACCAAGGAGGAGGTTACATGCCTCGCCCTCTCGCGCATCGTCCAGAACGAGAAGGGGTCCAAGAAAAAAACTTTTTTCGACGACTACACCTCCTTCAAATGGCTGATGTCCTCCATTGACAAGACCGTGGCCAAACCACAGAAGTTGGTTGTTTTGTTCTCTCACATCGACCCTTCGTTATACTCGTTGATGTTCTTCAAGAGGATGGCCCACATCCACGAAAAGGTGATCGGGCCCGACGAGCGGCTGGAGGCCTTGCTTCGCGAGAACTGCGAAGCTTTGGGGAAGGATTCCCCCTTCGGCTTCAACTCCTTGTTCGACAACAAGGAATTCCAACGTCTTAATCCGACACAAAGATATCAGGTACGGTGGAAGCCGGTCTTTATTTTATTGTGTTACATGCAACCATCACGCCTGAAGACAAACACATGTCTCAGGTTTTCCTGAAAGTGAACGAGAACGTCAAGTTCGCCGTGAAGGACGAGAATGGCGAGCTCCACTTGAAGAAGAAGAAGCAATGCGCGACTTTGGGCTTCGTCGGAACCACACGCGCCTTCACGGACTTGTGTTCGTTTGTGCTGCTTCGTCAAGAAGTCCGCTCACAGCTAGAGCTTCAAAGCTCTAAGGGGAAGGCGAAAAAAACTGAAGAGGCGTCCAAGTTCTTGGAGGACCTGAGCGCCGGAAAGTAAGTCCATCTACCACGGTTTGGTTAAAGCCGTGAACTATTTTTTTATGCGGAAAGGTGATGGGTGTTAAACTTTTGTTTACAGGTACGATGGTACTTTCTTCGACGCCAACGAGACTTGCTCCAAGACCAGTAACTTGCCTCGCTTGAACCGGGATGTCGAGCCGAAAGTCGTGCAGGACATGCTGAAGAAGCACAACGAGATGGTTGAGTGGGAGGAGACTGCTGTGGAGGCTCAGGAGAGTGGCGTCGAGACCCTTGCGGAAGTTGCAGCTGGTGAGACGGGTGGGGATGTTGAAGAGGAAAAGGAAGAGACGCAGGAAGGTGCGTCGGTTGGGGATGATGACGAGGTAGGCGATGGGGATGAGGAGGTAGAAGGTGAGGAACCGGTTGGTGAGGAAGATGGTCAGGAGAACGAGGAGGAGGAGAACGAAGAGGAAGAGGAGGGCGATGAGGAGGGCGATGAGGAGGAGGATGGAAAGTTTGACTTTGAAAAGGAGTCGGATGAGGTTCGTGAAACACGTGAAGATCGGAAGCGGAAGAGACAGGAAGTGGCGGATTGGTTTGCGGCGGAGGACGCGGGGGAACATGTCCCAAAATCAAAGAAGCAGAGAAAGGATCTAACTAAGAAGAGGGCGGAGATGGGGAAGCTACGTCAAGAGTTGCAGGCCTTTGAGGAGGAGGATGCCGCTTACGCGGCTTGGCTTAGCGACAAGGAGAAACAGAAGGATGAGCAGGACATGGAGGACGACCCGGCCCCCTGCGCGGAATGGATGAAGCCTTGGGTTGGGGTGTCGCGAGGGAACCCGGACTACGAAGGGTTGCGACAATGGAAGATGGCAGGCGGAACGCTCCGAAATGGAACGCAGCAGAAGGGACCGGTGAAGGAGAGCATTGAGATTGGGCAGTTCTTGAAGATGAATGAGGAGGCGTTGAAGCCTGGTGTACGGCATCATGTGCACAATATTGTGTCCGTGGAGGTGCCGAAGGTGGTAGCGGTGAAGAACCGTGGCGTGACGCGTGGCACGAAGGTGAAGGATGAGAAGGTGGAGTACGTCTTGGAGTTAATCCATCAACACGGACATGCCGAGTCTGAGAAGTTGTTGGTGTTGACATCGGTTGCCATGAACTCCCAAGGCATCCCGCTGTTGCAGCTGTACTTCGGCGAAGCTCTCGGGGCCATGGACGTCATCACGCACAACGCGGCGGAAGATAAGTTTTGTGTGGCGGCGGTCATCACGGATGTTCCGTGGGGCCATGAGAGCAAGACCGGGTACAACACGAAGGTGGATTGGGATGCGTTCGCAGTCAAGTTGGACGAGCTGTGCGCGAACAACGATGGCATGTCGGAGGTTCATAAATACGCCGATCTGGGAAAGGTGGACGGAGACACCATTGTGTGTGCCTTAGGCGACAGTGAAGCCCTTCGAGCTTTGGAGGCGGGCTGGAAGGCGTTGAAGCACCCGGTAGGATCGATGTAACACTTGTTGCTTTGAAGGCACCCTTTTATTTTTGTTTTTTTTGTTACGTTTCTTAAAGGGAGGGAAAAGGGGGGAAGGATCACAGGTGTACAAGACAATGCCGGGGTACATCGTGACGGAGGGGAACCGCAACAACGCGACTTTCACGAACACTCCAAAGTCCGTGGGACACCAGTACACGACTTTTGCACGGAAGCTGGAGGCTCCGAAGTTGGACTTCAAGACCAGCATCCAAACCAGGGGGCAGCAATGTAAGGACCTTGACTTTGATTATTTCCCGCTGAATTGTTGGACTGGAAACATTTTGCGTGCCCTAAGTTACCAAGAGGTGAAGGCTTTTGAGAAGGCCTTGGAAAAGCACCTGGCTGAGAGCTGGGAACCAAGCTGGAAGGAAATGGATGAGGAGCAGAGGATGGACATCGTTCAGACCGAGGTAGAACATCAGGCACGACCTTTCCAAGCTGTTCAAGTGCAGGATACCTTCAAGCACGATTGCGCCGTAGTGGGATGCTTGAAGGGCGGTAAGCCCTGCGAAGAGCATGGCAAGACCTTGGTGGTGGGACAGAAAAAGGTGGAGCTCATGGAGCTGTTGGTGGAGCGGTACACAACCGACATCGACATGGTGGTGCTGGACCCGTTCATGGGAAGTGGTGCGTGTCATTGTGGATGCATTGGTTTTGCCGCGAGGGACACGCCGGGGTATTGAAAGATGTTAAGTGTTCCGCAGGAACCACTGGGATTGGAGCGCTTCGCATGGGACGCGCCTTCATCGGCGTGGAGAGGAAGCGTGCAAACTTCATTAGCGCGGTGCACTATTTATCTCACGCGGTGTTCTGCTGCGCGAAGCGCCATGTGGGGGATCTTGGATTGAGTGAGCCGTACCGGAAGATGAAAGTGACAAACGTGAAGTAGAACATCGAAAGTTCGTGAAAGTTAGTTAGGGATCTTGGCGGGGAAAGAAGTATGTTTTGAACCTAACTGGGGGGCCGGCCACCCGGACTTGTGGTTAGTAGTGGTCCGCGAAAGCACGTGAAAAACCAATGGAGAACGTAGTTGGTCAATGCACGAAGACGAGTAGGCGATGGGGCGAAGGGCACTAGAAAAGGTGAAGTCGTGTTAAACTCTGGAGGCAAAACATGCGCGCCGGTAACTTTGTTTTGAATATTGATTTGAAGCTGTATATTTCATGTGATATATAAATATAAAATATTCCTGAAATTGCAAAGAAATCGGGGTTTTTTGAAGAAATTTCAAAAAATTTAGAAAAACCCCCAAAAAGGGCATATAAAACTAGAAAAAATAAAAGGGGTTCATCGATGAACACCCAAAAACATATTTCATAAAAATCAGACGTATAAAGTGTGATTTTGCTACCGAGTTTCGAAAAAAAAATTTGAAGCTGGAGAATGCGTGAAATATGGTACAAATTCAATGGAAAATTTTTGTTTTCTTAACACAAAAAACCCCATAAACTTTCCTTAATTCAGGCTGACAAAGATGATTTTTTTAGTTAAAATCAGGAATATTTCTTAAACCCTAAAACAACCGGGAAATTAAATAAAATTACATTCAACTCGGGAAAATCTTAAACCCTAGATTCGGTCAAATTTTCGATTTTTTCAGGGCCTCCCCTTGTAAAACTCCCCAACACCCAAAAAGGCCCGAAATTCATATAAAACTAGGAAAAATAAAAGGGGTTCATCGATGAACCCCCAAAAACATTTTTCATAAAAATCAGACGTAAAAAGTTTCATTTTGCTACCGAGTTTCGAAAAAAAATTTGAAGCTTAAAAATGCGTGAAATATTATACAAGTTCAATGGAAAATTTATGTTTTCTTAACACAAAAAACCCCATAAACCTTCCTTAATTCAGGCTGAAAAAGATGATTTCTTTCGTGAAAATTAGGAATATTTCTTAAACCCTAAATCAACCGGAAAATTAAATAAAATTACATTCCACTCGGGAAAATCTTAAACCCTAGATTCGGTCAAATTTTCGATTTTTTTAGGGCCTCCCATTGTAAAACTCCCGAACTCCCGAAACTCCCAAACTCCCCAATTGCGTTTGGTGACGCACAGACAACTTACCCAAACGCATAGCACACACCTATTATTAACACATATCCAACATACAAATCCACGTCCAGAATAACATATATCTCCCGATAAATATAGCCAGAATTCTCAGTGTTGACAAGTTGGGAAAGTGTTTTCTTATTCAAACGTTAAAGTTTCGCGGTAGAACCGAAACATATCGATGAAGTATCCTTCTAGTTCATACACCTTGCAGTTTAATATACACAGAAGATGAAGGTGCAAGAACTTTTAGTGTATGATACTTGTCCGTGACACTGAAATTAGGCAAGTAAGACAGTAGCAATTATTCCCTTGTATCGCGCTCCAACCTGCCAGCCTAAGTGGTATTCAGAAAGCGCCAGACGAGCTACGCCAATCAGAAACACTGAGCTTTAGAGGCAAATTGATAGAGTGAATGAACTTGGGACGCCTTCAAAGAACAACTCCAAAGGAAACTACCACTTCTGATTTTGTGAGGCCAGCTCCGACAAATATGTTCTAACATTTTGACCCTCGCGCTTGCACCAAAGATATGCCTTCAGCCCCATGACGCCATGCATACGGACCACCCGCTCAACCTTCCCGTGCGCGTCACCTTGGCTTGGGTCTAACAATCTTTGAAAGCGGCGGCTCTCGTCACGCCTGAACCAGTTAAAGCGTTTGTCTTTTGTGTGACTATAGGTTGCATAGTGTGATAAGGGAAAGCCCGAGATGGCATTTTTACTCATTTCGTTGTTCATGTTTTGAATTATTATTTTAAGCCATAAATTGTTGTTTCTACGGTATAGTGAGATAAGGTGAGGGTCAGTGATACGGTCCGTGTGGTTGTGTTGCCAATATTCGTGTTCATCTGCAGAACACAGGGTGTTCATGGTTTCAGTAATACACGACGCGGTTACAATATCGAAGACACTATCAATACCGTACCCGCCCTGGCAGACTGCTGTCCAGATTATTTGGTGGTTAGTGTCAACTGGGCAGTCCAGGTATTTGATTATAAACGAAGCTATCATTTTGTCTAATTCAATTGCAACATTCTTTGAGGAGTTGGCAATTGCTGAGGTAACTTTAAGGGGGCACGCCATCCTCGGAACTACAACCGCATTTATAACATATCTTAGCTGGTGTAGAGTCATGTGTTGCAGTTGGATGGATGTGAGAGTGGATTTAAGTTTGTCGATAAGGATTTCCGCCTGTTTGTCCCATTCCCCATTTAGTGCAAACCATACTCCGAGGTATCTGTTTACCTCTTTGCTGTTAGAGAAATCGAGAAAATCTGGTGACTCAGGGGGTATCCATTTCGCATCAATGGAAGGACTCGAGTCATTGGTATTGGGCTCCAGGTGACCCCCAGAGATGAGTAAATCATCAGACAGGTCATATCGTGTTACTATTTTGCCCTGGGATTTGATGCGCTTTCTGTAAGAGTATTTGGATTTCTTAACATTGATGGGAATGCCGATGAAGCTCATAAATTCATTAACTATACCTAGCATGTCTTGAACTTCGTCTTTAGTTTTCCCCACGAGCATGATGTCATCACAGAAGAACCGTGCAAAGATATTTAAAGGGGTGTCCTTTTCTAATAAGTTTTGAGAGGGAGGAATAACATTATTTCCTGGTTTGTCTGGTCTATGGCGCTCCGAGTTGAGTTCGTATCCATATGTGGTTCCTGTCGGGTTTGCACCGTTTGCTCGTTTTGCTAACCAAATTGCCAGGATATCCATAATGGCTACAAACCTTAGTGGGCTCAAAACTTCTCCCTGAGGAACTCCACATTCGAGGGACCATTTATCTGTGAGGCCTTCCTCAGTAAGCACCATTCTAGAGGCATCATTGGTGATGTCTGAGATGATGTTAATTATTTGTGATGGGAGTCCTAACTTTCTGAGCGCTAAATTGCTCATTCAGAATTCAGCTCTGTCAAATGCTTGTTTGAGGTCCAGGTAAACTACGTGGAGGTCTTTGTCGTATCTATTGGCATCCGAAATTACTTCATTCAAAATTTGGAGTGAGTCATCTATGTTTTTATTCGGAAGAAAGGCATCTTGAATGGGAAAGAGAATGGGGTGGGTGTTGAGTATTGTTTTGAGACGGTTAGCAATTATTGTATTAAATAGTTTAAGACCCGTTTCCAACATTGTGAGGGGTCTGGAATTATCTATGGTACATGGTGCAGAGGGATTTTTAGGGATTGGAAGGATGACTCCAGATTTTGCACTCTTAGGAAATCTCCCAGTTATAAGAATGTGGTTAAAAAGTGAGACAGTAACTCCTTGAAAATTCTCTGGGCCCTTGATCCACTGCGAGTATCTCATCCCTGAGGGTCCTGGTGCTGTAGAGATACCACAGTCCGAGTATGCTTGTTGAAGTTCTTTGTGCGTGATTTCTGCCAATAGTCTTGCGGCGGCCGTATCGGGGATTTTAGGGCTATCCTTGAGAATGTCAGTGGGCCACTGTGGGAGTTCATCTGGCTCATTCGGGTTAGTAGAAAATAATTTTTTATTTTTGTATTCATCTAGTGTTGTGTTTAGTCTTTCTGATCTTGTCTCAGGTATCTTTCCATCACTACCTGGGGTTGCGGCTGCACTTTTTTCAGTAGGTTTCATCTTTCCCATGACTGTGTCTAGAAACCTCGAAAGATTAGTTGAGAAAAGATGTTGCAGGGCTTCCTTTTCTCGAAGTTTGCGTCGTTCAATGTCTGTGTCTCTGCTTTTTTGAAAAGCATTTCTGATTATTACATAATTTTCATGTAATCGTAGTCTCCATGTGGCTGCTGCTTATCCATCTTTTTGGGACTGAGTTCGGCCGACTCTGGCGCGTCCAATGTCTCCACTTTCGCTGGCTCCGGCGCGTCTACCGTCACCGCTTTCCCTGCCTCCGGAGGGTCCACCGTCACCTCTTTCGCCGGCACCGGCGCGTACACCGGCACCTCTGCGTGATGAGCCAGCAGCAAGGCGGCCGCCTCTTCCACCTCGATTTCCACCCACGTACCCCTCATTTCAAGCGCAATACACCTAGGGTGTCTGAACTGCACAGCGTCAGCAGACTGAGCGAGGGTGCACACACCTGGGCTGGCAGGTGTCGCTGCGTTGGGGTCGGCCTGGGTGTCCATGGGTTCCGCAGCGGCCGAGTCCGCAGTAGCCGTTGGCGTCTGGCGAGAGGGCCACACCCGCGGCTGCGCCTGTGCGGTACCAGTGGGGCTGGTAGCTGTCGCTGCGTCATCATTCTGCGCCAGTGCGATCGGGATCCATGCAGGGAGTACACACGGGCTGCGCCAATCGCGACCCCTCAGCATTTCGGCACGCGGCCGTCGGTCGCGCTTCCCAGCGTCCACCCCACATCGCGGGAGATTCTTCGTCACCCCCCTCCTGCTGTGAGCAGTCACAGCGGACCAGCAAACTGCGTTGGGGACCCCCCTTTTTTGAATCTTCCCGCCCACTGAAGTTCGGGAACTCGCCGTTGAAGTTGTGCGTGAGCTTTACAGCCACGCCCAGCGCGAAATCCATGGTCAACTTGCTTCGGTTGGCAAGTACGCCTGCCAGCTTGTGGTTCACCTTCACCGCACCCTGAAATAAATGGAATAAGTGCCCCACGTTCTTGGTGGGGATCGCACAATCCGAAACCTTTGGTAGGTTTGAGGCCCTGCACGCCTTCAGGATTCCAAAGACCAGACTGCGCACGTGCGCAGTCCGGGGCAATGCACACCCATCCGCTGGTAGAGAAGACAGGTGTCCGTCCGCTGTGTGTCTGCGGACCCATCGAATGTCAGCGGTCCCACGCGTGCAAGGACACGCGGAGGATCTGCCTGACCATCTCTCTACCTGATGCGGGCAAGTAAGCTCATCCTTCTCTGCCTCCGGCCTCGCATCCCACGCGTTCTTCCCAACGAAGGCTTCCAGCACTTCCCAGGCTAGGACGAGGTCGGACATCTTGAGAGTGGCGTGCAGCCGCGCCTCCGGGGGTGGCATCTTTGACCAGCCTTCCATGTTTTCGAAGTTGGGACATGTGCTGGAGGGGTGCAAAGCGTGCACCACTCGGGGCGCCCCAACCGCATGCTGGTTGCGCCAGTCATAGCATGGGCCACACATCACCAGACCGGGTTGCTGGAGGCTAGTTCCCTGCAACGGGTCACACCGCCGACCCGCCTTCACACACAGATCGCAGCTCCATACTTCAGGCAGGCTCCCGTAGCTCCCTCCAAACCGTATTGCGTCGCCGCAAGCAAGGCATTGCAAGTGCCATGGCATCCCATACTGGGACAACGTTCCCAGCGGCTCGGCGCGGATTTGGTCGTTCGTGGCGGGGACTCCAGCCTGCGTGCTGATGGCGCCGTAGAGAATTGCGGACATCGTGGCCGCGGTACGCAGGCCGCGACCCCCACCAGGCACCTCCCCAACCGGGCAAAGCCCCCGATGCACAGTTCTGTCCCCCGGCCAAACAATGACGCTGCCCGGCGGGCCAGCAAAACGGACGCGCCTTAACGGCGTGGCTGACGGAAAGCCGGACGCTGCGTGATCGAGTGTGAAGTGGAACGCGCCGTCCTCGCACCGCTGCCAATGCCTTACATCTGCCGAATCAGGCAGGAGTTCCGTGTAGCTCTGCTCGTCAAGGAACATCCCGGAGGAAAACTGGGTAGGGTTTGATGCCTCCTCGCCGCACCGGAGCAAGAGGTCAGTGTGCCACAACTGCACCCAGCTCCCCAGGTTGCGCAGGAGGACAGCTGGGGATAGCAAGAACTGGCCAACCCCTGACACCCGGACCGCCTTCTGCATGCTGGCGTGATGATGCTCAAGCACCTTCCCCCAGATCCCCGGATATTCCGCTTTCGCGCGCTCCCAGTCCACCTTCACGGAATACCTGGCCCCTGGTCGGAGACACCGCTCGTCCCACTTGTCCCGCGGGTCCCAATCACGCGTGCTGAACAGGGAAGAGGGCGTCAGAAAATTCGCAACCGCAGAGCGTGTAGCTTCTGTGCGATGCGATGTACAGCTGGGACAATCCTTCACGTATATGAACGTTTCCGAGATCCGCGCGCACTCCGCCTTACAGTCTTCAATCTTCTGGTGGCATAAACGTATGCGCAGCTGCAACGCATTGCCCAGTGCCGTGGGGTCAACCCCTTCACGCACGGCGATGCGATAGGTCTTGCAGTGATACCGTACCCATTCCCAGGACCTTCTGACGTTCTCCTCACGGTTCCCCAGCGCGACAGCTTCACACCGTTTAGTCATCATCGCTGAATCAGCCGGTGATGGGGATTCCAATTCTTCCCTAGCCACCGCCCAGATGTCCACCAAGTTCACCAGCTCGTCAAGCGTGCGCCCGTGTCTTTCGCACTGGTTCTGCACCATACTAAGGGTGGCCATACAGCATGCGGCCCAGACAAGCAGGCACGCCTTCTCCAGGTCAACCAATACGCAGTCCCCATCGGACCCGCAGGATATGGGAGGGGGAACCACGTGCATGCCTAGCCCCTCCAGATCTTCGGGTAGCCCCGCCTGCACGTGAAGAACCCTACATGGCGTATCCGCAGCTGGATGGCCGTCCATGACAGAGCACGCCATTGATACCTGGCGAACATAGTGCGCCCCGCACCGACCCACCCGGGATACCCCAACCCATCCCACCCACGATTTTAAGCGCCGCTGCTCACCCTTTGGCCAGCGGACAGATACCTGTCTTCTCTACCAGCGGATGGGTGTGCATTGCCCCGGACTGCGCAGTGTGGTGTTTGGAATCCTGAAGGCGTGCAGGGCCTCAAACCTACCAAAGGTTTCGGATGGTGCGATCCCCACCAGGAACGCGGGGCACCTCTTCCATTCATCTGGTGGTGCGGTGAAGGTGAATAACCAGCTGGCAGCCGTACTTGACGACCGAGGCAGGTTGACCATGGAGTTCGCGCTGCGCGTGGCTGTGAAGCTCACGCACAACTTCAACGGCGAGTTCCCGAACTTCAGTGGGCGGGAAGATGCAAAAAAGGGGGGTCCCCAACGCAGTTTGCTGGTCCGCTGTGACTGCTCACAGCAGGAGGGGGGTGACGAAGAATCTCCCGCGGTGTGGGATGGACGCTGGGAAGCGCGACCGACGGCCGCGTGCCGAAATGCTGAGGGGTCGCGATTGGCGCAGCCCGTGTGTACTCCCTGCATGGATCCCGATCGCACAGGCGCAGATGACGCAGCGACAGCTACCAGCCCCACTGGTACCGCAGTGGCGCAGCCGTGCGTGTGGCCCTCTCCCCAGACGCCAACGGCTACTGCGGACTCGGCCGCTGCGGAACCCATGCACACCCAGGCCGACCCCAACGCAGCGACACCTACCAGCCCAGGTGTGTGCAACCTCGCTCAGTCCGCTGACGCTGTGCAGTTCAGACACCCTAGGTGTATTGCGCTTGAAATGAGGGGTACGTGGGTGGTGGGATCGCACAGGCGCAGATGACGCAGCGACAGCTACCAGCCCCACTGGTACCGCAGAGGAGGAGGAGGAGGTGTGGCCCTCTCCCCAGACGCCAACGGCTACTGCGGACTCGGCCGCTGCGGAACCCATGGACTTCCGGGCCGTCCCCAACGCAGCGGCACCTACCAGCCCAGGTGTGTGCAACCTCCCTCAGTCCGCTGACGCTGTGCAGTTCGGACACCCTAGGTGTATTTCGCTTGAAATGAGGGGTACGTGGGTGGTGGGATCGCACAGGCGCAGATGACGCACCGACAGCTACCGGCCCAGGTGTGGTGAGAATGGCTGAGGCAAACGCCAATGAGCCCATTACCTACAATCATGACAGGGGCGGCGTTCCGGTCCTTCCTAGACGAGCAGTCCGAGGAGGAGGAGGAGGTGGTGGCTCCCCAGCAGGCTCAGGAGGTCAGGAGGAGTCCGAGGACCATTGTGACGTCGCCGCCATCCATGGAAAAACGACGAGCCAGGAACATAGCCAGGAATATGGCCTTGATGAAGGGTGTGATGGATGCTAAGGGCGCCCTGTTCCCCGTTGGTGACACAACACCGGCGGCAGCGTTGGCCTTGCTGCAAACCGTCTCGGACGAGCGCCTGAAGGACCACATCACCGCGCTGCAGGGAACAGGCAAAAAAGTAAGGCTGGCATTTTACCGGGTAAAGGATTTTTGGCCTTGGTAATACCGGTAAAATTACCGGTAATACTTTACTGGGTAATACCGTGGTAATACCGACGTGCGAGGGACTCTCAAAACCTTGCCCACGAGGCCATTCTCTCTACACACACTTTTGCACACTGCCCCCACGAGGCCATTCTCTCTACACACACTTTTGCGCACTGCCCCCACGAGGACATTATCTATACACACACTTTTGCGCACTGCCCCAAATGTCCGATTCCGACATTTTTAAATGGGTATGGCACCGCCACGCAGGCCCGTCAACGAAAATGTTGAGTAAAGTTTCGATGAGACGAATTCACGGAACCACTACCCATGGATGGCGGCTGGTAACCTGGTATGGTAGTCACGGATTCATGGTAACACAGGGGTAAAATGGGGTAAAATCGTGATTCCAGGTGGTAATACCAATGGTAATACCAAAATGGTATTACCAATGGTAAAGGATTTTGGGAATTTGGCACTTTACCACACTAGAGCATGGTAAAGGATTATGGGCCTTGGTATTACCGGTAAAATTACCGGGTAATACCGGTAAAGGTATTACCAGTGGTAAAACCAGTGCCAGCCTTACAAAAAAGTGAGTCTGACGATGAAAGGGAGCTTGTTTACCCTTCAGCAACCAGCGACATTTGCGGGTTACGCAGCGCTTAGCAAGCAGTCCTTGGACGCGCTCAACACGCCACTAACAGATGAACTCAAGCGGCGCGTGCAGCACAACCCGGAGCTGCGAGCTCTCCTGCCAGTCGCCGCGCCAAAGAGCACTGCAGCTGAACCCCGGAAATCCAACCGTAACGAGGGACCGCCGGCTGCCGGCAGCAACAAGCGCAAGAAGCAGGCCTGCCCGGCTGATGCTCGGCAGGTTACTGTGTCAGGAGCAACCATGGCCGAGCTCTTGCCGATTTCGCGGAAGGGCGCGTTTGATCGCGCCGTCAGTGGCGGTGTAGAGTGGTTGGTGGCTGCTGGCAAAGCGGAGAAGCTCACGCAGTCCGCTGTCAAAATACTGTCGGGCCGTATGAAGACACAGCTCTGGGAGACGACCACGTACGGCGAGGAGTACTCAGTGGAGCATGCCGCCGGGACCTGGAGTGGAGCAATCGGCAAGACTGTCCATCGCATCACGGTGGAGGAGTGGTCTGAGGTGCACGACTACTACTGCACGGCGGTGGCCAGTGACAATGGCGCCAACCTGCAGGTCAAGTTGCCTGCGGTGCTCCTCGACTTCGCCATTTTTCATGCGGAGTTCGACGCGCACGCATTCAACTCGGCGATCATCCCGAAATTCCGCGAGTGCCGGGTCCCGGATGTGCACATCTGCGAGAAGGGACTGCTTTGGAGGACATCGACCGGGGAAGAAATGTCCATGTCCAACCTGCCGAAGTTGCTCAGCATGCGCGACACGGTCCCGCCGGGTTTACAAGTGGACGGAAATGCGGAGCCACGACCAGCCGGTGAGTGGGGCACGCCTCCCACAGGCAGCTCTCATGCATGGGTTGTGACATGCCGATGCCTGCAATGAGCAACATGAGGATGAATGTCGAATCTTGTGACCTGTGCACGCAGGTGTATCTGGTGACGCGTAGCTTGGATTGCAACGCTGGCGATACCCCAAGCTGCTGGCTGACCAGTGTTCCCGAACCAGAAGCTTGAAAGCAGGCGCATACGACTTGTACCGCAGAGGAAACTCGCAAGCGTGCAAGCCTCTGGCATGAAAGCTTAGGATGTCAACCACGAACACCAGCTTCCGAGTAATGCAGATTGT
The DNA here is from genome assembly GCA_001247695.2 of Cymbomonas tetramitiformis. NCBI lineage: Eukaryota > Viridiplantae > Chlorophyta > Pyramimonadophyceae > Pyramimonadales > Pyramimonadaceae > Cymbomonas > Cymbomonas tetramitiformis. The sequence continues at coordinate 21,580 of LGRX02002067.1, forward strand.
AGGCTATGCGATGTGAAAGACCGTATGTAGCTAGAACAGACAATTTTGAACTGTATTGTATCTTTGGAATAAATCAGTTTGTGTTCTCCGACGGAAACACGCGGTCACTAAGCACGCGTCACGCTGCACACGCCATGCACCGAGCGACCGCCGCGTATCGATCGGGCGCTCACGCGAGGAGCAACGATGCATCTAACGAGGTGTCTGCCTTCATGATGCAGGTGCTGTCGGTGTCCCCCCCCCCTCCCCCTCAACGGATGTGCTGCGTGCAGGTCGGTGACACGCCGGAAGGGGTAGTTTGCGGCAGGTATGCGCGGTGATGGCTGAACTGGATGACGCCGTCATCCTGCGCAAACTGCAAAGCCTGCATATTGGGGGCAAGTCACCCAAAGTGTCACGGTTTGCTGTGGACATCGGATGGATCCCAAGCAAGGTCGAGGACTGCAGCACGATGGCGCAGAAGAGCGCAAAGATCCGTCAGCTGGCTGACAGATTGACAACTCTCGGGTGCATGATCGACAAGAGGATGCGGATAACCTACGCACCGCCGCATGTGGGCCCCAGAGAGCTAGCAGGTGGGGGGGCGAGCCCGGTGGACGGCGCGCGGGGGAAACGGCGAGCCGGGGGGAAGCCGTCACGTGCCAAACGGCGCAGCTCCCAACCGCGTGTGATAACCGGCACGTGACCGACGCCCGCCTACGTAAGAGTCAACCTATAAGAAAACAGAGATTTCGTGGTCGCACCGCCTTTTCTCCTAAACTTACCCCCCCAGCTTCGGTACCTAAGAGAGCCAATGAAATAAGAGAAAACCGCTTCTTTTGCCAGCTAGCTTTTCTCATCCTCAATGGGTGCGCCCGCGATACCGATAGGGTTATCAATAGGGGACTAACTTTTAATGTACTCCGCCTTTGGGGGTGAAATTGCACCCAACATATGAGCTTGTATATACGAACTTATTGGAACATATTTGAAAAAGTTCTCCCCTACTTTTATCACAATTTACAGCTTTAATTCTCTTATTTTGTTGAATTTTAAGAAAATGTCCCGGGGCCTAGCCAGCCTCGATATTTCTTATTTTTGCCAATCTCTTAACTTTTAAAACCAGCCAGCTTTTCTCCTAAACTTTTGACCCCCAAAAAGCTGGCTGTTTTCTTAACGTACTTTTCTCTTATAGGTTGACTCTTACTGTACTGGAGTTGGCGCAACGCGCTTACCGTGACATCAAGCGCCCAAGCATTCGCTCCCTCTTCACCCCCGACGACTTGTGCACGCTGGGCATACCTGATCAGGTAGGGCGCGCCGGAAAGGATTACAAGGGAAGGATTGACGTGCTCATAGGCCGCATGCAATCTCTGGGAGTTCAGTTTGATCAAAGGCACCGGGTCATTGCCATCTCCGCTGGCCACCAGATGGAGGCGGCCCCAGTGTTTGCGGAAACAGCGGATGATGATTCTCAGCAGGCGAGGATACCCAACAAGAGAATGCGGTATACCCTGGTGGGAGGAGCCGGCGCAGATGGGAATGATACGAACCACGACCTGGCGGACGCACAGGCCGTGGGATATATGGGATTGAGTCTTTGCGAGGACGGGGGGTCGTCGGATGCCCCCACCCCAGCCGAAAATGCATACTGGGAGGAGGTGTTGGATTTGCCGGACATCCCGGAAGAAGACATCGTGGAGGAGACGGACGAAGGTGGTGATGCGGAGGCGGACCTCCTCTCCATCCCGGACTTTCTTTACGATGTACGCCCTGCTCGGGCAGGACGTGGAAACGCCTGTGCGTCTTTCTGATACATCATGTAGTGCGTATTGTAGTATGTACGTCATGCAACATGCGCAGGGGCATGCAGCGCACGCAGAATATGCACAGAAACTAAGCCAGGAGGGGACGGCCACTCGCAGGAACTAGCTGCAAAGGCGGGCATGGAAATCGAGGTTGAAGAGGCGGCCGCCTTGCTGCTGGCTCATCACGCAGAGGTGACGGTGTACGCGCCGGTGCCGGCGAAAGAGGTGACGGTGGACCCTCCGGAGGCAGGGAAAGCGGTGACGGTAGACGCGCCGGAGCCAGCGAAAGTGGAGACATTGGACGCGCCAGAGTCGGCCGAACTCAGTCCCAAAAAGATGGATCCGCTTCTAACGCATGGGCTGGCGAGCCCCCACGGAGTGACGCTGCAGGAAGCTGTGTGGTATTTGCTGGACATGAAACGGCGGCAGCAGTGGACAGACGCGCACTTCAACACGTTCATGAAAATCTTGAAGATGCTGCTGGGTGGAGCAAACACCAATTTACCGGGGTCGCTCTGGCACATGCTACGCCTGATTGGTGCCGAGACCGTGTGGGACTACGCAGTGCATGTGTGTCCGAAGTATCACAGAACGTTTCCAGCAGAGACCAAGAAACCAGCGCAGGAGAAATGCGGGGTTCCCATCGCGTGGGATGCGGCGGGAGTGCCGGTCGGGTGGTGCGAGGAGGAGAGATACAGTGTGACACGTACGGCGCGGGGTGAGGTGTACCGCCCGCAGGAGTACTATTTCTACTTCCCGGTGAAACGGCTAGTCAGACGCTGGATGCGCAATGCGAAGTTTGCAAAGATGCGTGCTGATACGCAGGCGAGAGCGCCTACAAACGCATGCGTCATGACCAGCCCGCACGTGGCGCGGATCAACGAGCACAGCACGGTTGGGGGCCGGCTGCTGCAGGAAACAGAAAGCACGGATCCCATGAAACCTGGAATGGTTCGGGCTGGAATGGCTGTGGAATACGGTGAGGATGACGCACGGGCGAAGAAGCACGACAAACAGTGAGTCCAGCCGACACCCAGCACTCCTACTACAACCAAGCCCCCCCCTCCCCTTGATGTATGTTGAATGAAATGGCTGACCTGAACAGCGCTATGGTGCAAACGATGCGTTGCACGTGAGGGTGGGGACACACCACCGGGCGTAATGGTGGGAATGTGGCGCGCACGGTGCAGGGGATGGTCCACGAGGTTCGGAGCGATGCGGAGCGCGGACCTGCACCCTCGGGTACACGCCGCCACAATCTGCAACTCGAACCGTTGCGATGTGCCTTGTTACTAGAATAAGGCTAACCAGTGTAACGCATGCAGGTGGTCCCCTGCTGCTGGTCTGCTTCTGCAGTGTAGGCGTATGCAAGGTGCACTGCGTCCCGCCTTGCGTGCCGTAGGTTGTACACCTGCTAGCGTGTCTGGCTGTGAAGGCTTCCCGGTGATTGAGGAAGAGAGGACTGACGGTGCATCCATGCGGGTGTTCGCAGGATCGGGTTAGGATGGAATTTACCGGGCTCGTAATTGTGGTTCCGGGCCCTAGGCAGCACTGGAAGAACAATGACGTGATCCAAGAGCGCCTCGTGAAGGAGCTCAAGGAGTTACGCGACGGGCACGCTGACGACAAAGGCACGCCGTTCCGAGTATACGATGGTTACTTTGGCAAGTGGCATGATAAGTTCAGTGTGTTTCTGGTGCTGTGCTACTGTGACACCGTTGCGCGGAACGATCTGGGAAGGTTCGCTCCGGTGGCTGCCAGACGCAACGATTACCTGAGCCTGTGGGAGGGCACCCCCGGACCAACTGGTGGGATGTATTGCCTAGGCTATGCCAAGCCTATCGCACAAAGCTATTTACCAGACGGGGAGACGGCTTATGCCTGGGACCCGTCGGTGCTAATAACCCAGGAGGATCACGAGGAACTAGTCAAGCTAACCCAGGAGGGCGCTGATCCCATGCGGACCGGGCGCTACGGCAAGGGTCCCCTGGAGGCCCTGGAATATTTCACCGCCATGTCGGCATACGTGCTGCCTTTCATGCACTGTATGACCTTCGGTGTCGTGAAGAGTACTGTGAAGATGTTCCGCCACAAGGTGCCCAACTGCGATGACACGTGCTACTTCAACGCCGCGCAGCTAAAGCAGCTACAGAAGAACGGCAAAGGGCTGTGTGCCCCGCACGACATGCACCGTGAGGACCAGGACGTGGTGCAATATGCAGGTAGGTGTGCTGGCAGGCATGATTGCAGGAAAGCTGTTCTTCCCATGCATGCGAGATCTACGTGCATTGTGTGCATGGGCCCGCCCGTTGTATGGGTTGACCATTGATTGAATGAACGGTGCATGCATGCTGATGTCGCCCGAAACGCTTGGTTTGTTTGCAGGGAACTACACTATGGAGGACTGGCTCAACTTCATTTTGATATTCAGCCCGCTGGTATTCATGGACGTCCTGGAGAGTCTCAACCGAGAGTTGGACAGGGCTTGGTGGAAGCTGAGGGAGGCTGTGATATATTTCATCCGGCAGGTGTGCGCCGGCACAATCGAAGACCGCGCAGAGGCTCGCGCACAAGCGGAGCTGCGTATGAGGGAGTTCGCTGTCATTATTGAGAACGAGTGCCCTATGAACATGCTGACGCTGAATCTACGCCTAGCCGTGGTACACTTGTGCAAGCAAGAGGAGAAGGTAGGCGTTGTCAGCTCCAACATCGAGCTATGGGTGGAGCGCCTGTTGGGGGAGGCGAAGGGGGTGGTGCCGGAGCCGGTGGGGGGGAAGGCCATCGATTCATGCATCGGTAACGCCTACTTGCTGAAAGACCGTGTAGATGCCATGGCCCACTTGTACCCCGGGATCCGGTTCCTTCCAGACTATGTCGCGCACTCGGTGAAAGAGGACGGCCCGGGTTTCCGCGATGACCCGGGGCTCGCGTGTCACTTCATGGATGTCGGCCATCACATCATCCGCGGTGGCGTGGCTGTATCCGTGCTAAGCGCCGATGCGGAAGGAAGGCTGCTGCCGGGCTTGGCGGCTTCCTTGCGTGCCATGCACGGTGAGCGATACGAGCTAGAACGGGACGCCTTGGACGTCCTATGTTTTCCACGAATGCGGCACGGCGACGAGGACTTCACATCCACGATGTACACCAGGGCAGTAACCAGAATCTCCTACAACGTAGCCTTAGCATCCTCTGAAGCCGATGCATTTGAATACGGCCGCGTGGAAGCTTACTATCTGATCTGGGACCCAGCCACACATTGCGCTGTGTGCCGTCTAGCCATGGTGACGGCATACCCGACTATCAAAAACGCGCGCATGAACAGCCGTGCCGTCTTTGTCTTGAACGAGGATGCCAAACATACCCTGCTGATGCCGGCGTCACGCCTTGAGACCAAGTGTATCTGCCACCGCCCTCCGGGATTTAAAATCCTCCTCCACGCCATCTACCTTTGGCCAGGAATGAAATCTGCGCGATGCTCAAGACCTTAGCAACGGCAAGCTAGAAACCAGCAGCATGCGTCCTTCCTTCCTCTCTCCTTATTGCTTCTATTGTGACCTTACTTGCAAAGCCCAGGACGGGGCCGGGACTTGCCAAGCCACATACTTACCTACCTAGCATATCTGGTAACAGTTTTGTAACATTCCATGCCTGATTGCCACGTGCACTAATCTTGCACACGTGTCCGTATCACAGTGCATCCTGTCTGCCACGTGTCCAACCGCGGTCATACCGTGGTAAATTTACCGGTCATATGTGGTAATTTTACCATTGGGGGTCAATTTACCGGTCATATGTGGTAATTTTACCATTGGGGGTCAATTTACCGGTCGTAGGGGGGTACCATGGTAAATTATATACATCAATGGTAAACAGTAATATATAATTACCGCGCTATAAGTAAATGTGGTAAAATCGTGTTAGAAAAGTGCCTAGTAACCAATAGGAAATTACCCACGGGATTTATACCGCCACTATTAGTGTAATGGTGGTAAAACACCAATTTACCACAATTTACCACCAGTTTACCACATTTTACCACCATTTTACCACGTTTATTTCTCAGTGTGATAAGGCACGGCGCCGCGCGCCGGGGAGAGCGCCACACGCGCCACGCGCCTGATTCGGCGCGGAGCGGAGCAGCCTCCCCGATCCAATCGGTCCCCACCCCGTGCATGCACACAGCACCGTCGGGTACATGCATAATCAGATCTTGCGACATTGCATCATAATGACTTTTGAGGTCCACCAGGGCAGGCCGTCCAGGGCGGTCTCATACACACACGCACACGCACGCACGCACGCACGCGTTTTACACACAAAGATGATTTATGCTCAATATTGTTACATCTCATTACATTACGTTAAGTACGCAAACAGGCCGAGCATGTTAATTGGTGTCTTCTTCGCTAGTTTCACTAACATACTCCTCGTCATCGTCGGACGGATCCGTGTGTGTCGGACACTCCGCCTCCGATTCCACAATTTGTGCATACTCCTGCCACTCCAGCCAATGCTCCCTTCGCGGGTGGTACAGCCGCACGACCACGTAACCGTTTGGGGGCCGCTCTCCAAATTCTCCATCATACGTCCCTTCGGGAACATCATGTTCAGTGGGCGCCGCGGTCCATACGTGGTCTGGGTTGAATCCGACAATTTTCGCTTCGATAATCCAGGGCGCCGGTACGAACCGGCTTTCATGAAGCGTCACCGACCATCCAATACGCACAGGCAGCGAGCCCCCGTTCTCCGTGTTGACCCATGTATGCTGCCACGCATACCACAAAATGCACGTTCAACGCTAGGGATCACAACCCCCATCGCGCGCAGCCTCCCCGCACCCTTTGTCCCTGGGTCCTCTGGTCCCGGCATGCACGCGATGCACCTTTCTACTGTACGCGCACCCTCGCCCATCCCTCCCCACCCACCACTCGCAGCGCCGCTGCTCACCCTTTGGCCGCTGATTCGCAACCGCAGATGAAGCAGCATATAACACGGCGCCGGGGAGAGCGCCGCACGCGCCACGCGCCTGATTCGGCGCGGAGCGGAGCAGCCTCCCCGCACCCTTTGTCCCTGGATCCTATGGACCCGGCATGCACGCTATGCACCCATCTACCGTACGCGCACCCTCGCGCATCCCTCCCCAGCGACGATCGCAACCACAGGTTGACACTTTGAAGGACACCGAAAACATCCACATGATCACTTTTAAAGAACAAATAACAAGTTGTAAGTTAACAACAAAAGGCCAGCGGAGACTCAGTAGCATTTACATAATGTACTATTCACATAATGTACACACATGTTGAAAAGAGGTTCACTCAAACCACTTCTGCCTACAGCATGGGCACGTCACCCACCTCGAGGAGGCAAGGGTTTCTACAAGCAAAGCAAAACACGAAACATGCATGTATTTCTCTTTACATTCGCATCCTAGGCCACCGCAGTCCACTTCATCCTCCGGATCCACTTCCTCTAAACACACTATGCAGAACGCCTCCTCGGATCTGGGGAAAAAGATTCTCTGGACGTCCTCCCACGTGTATTCCTCCTCCATTGCATCTCCCTGTGCAAGCCCGTGACCTAGGGTCAATTTGCCATAACGTCACGCAGTTCCTCCTAAACATCCTTCTATAACCAGCCGCCGTGCCACCATACACACCGGCCTCCCCGCGCCCATGGTTCTTGTTTATTATTATTATATATTTGCATATTTCCACACAATACGCACACACAATACGCACGCATACATCTGTTATAAACGTATGTCTTCATCAATTACGGTTGGTGAGGCATGTTTTTGCCTAGTTGTCCACTACTTGGTTTTCACTATGCGGCAGCCACGGTCTTTCTATACCGAAAAGTGTAGGACACCAGCTAGCACCTCATGCTGCCACAGCTCCTCCTCGTCCCCGTCCCAAGGGTATCGAACTTTATACAGCAGCCGGGGCTGCCCTTCTGCAGGCACGGTGACCCGATGCACTTCTGGGATCCCGTGGTCAATGGCACCGGGATGGATGAACTGTCGCTCAGAAACATAAAAATGGATACCCCTACCCGGCGGCGAGGTGACGATCGGAACGTAACCCGTGACCCAAGGACCTTCGTATTCCTCGACTTCGCCGCCCACCTCGTTGACCCACTTGGCGGACAACACTTGCGCACCATACCATGTCCGTCCATAAGCTGACGGATATGGATACAGCCGTCGCGCTACATAAGACCCTACATATGGCCAGCCGTCGCTGGTCGCCTGGTCATATGCCCGTCCGGCGGCAGCCTTCCACAAAGCCTGTCCCACCCATGACTCGCGGTTCACCACTTGGCCGCTGATTCGCAACCGCAGATGAAGCAGCATAAGGCACGGCGCCGGGGAGAGCGCCACACGCGCCACGCGCCTGATTCGGCGCGGAGCGGAGCAGCCTCCCCGCACCCTTTGTCCCTGGGTCCTATGGTCCTTGCGTGCACGCTATGCACGTATCTACCGTACGCGCACCCTCCCCCATCCCTCCCCACCCACCACTCGCGGCGCCGCTGCCCACTCTTTGGCCGCTGATTCGCAACCGCAGATGAAGCAGCATAAGGCACGGCGCCGGGGAGAGCGCTGCACGCGCCACGCGCCTGATTCGGCGCGGAGCGGAGCAGCCTCCCCGCACCCTTGGTCCCTGGGTCCTATGGTCCTTGCGTGCACGCTATGCACCTATCTACCGTACGCGCACCCTCGCGCATCCCTCCCCACCCACCACTCGCAGCGCCGCTGCTACCCTTTGGCCGCTGATTCGCAACCGCAGATGAAGCAGCATAAGGCACAGCGCCGGGGAGAGCGCCACACGCGCCACGCGCCTGATTCGGCGCGGAGCGGAGCAGCCTCCCCGCACCCTTTGCCCCTGGGTCCTATGGTCCTTGCGTGCACGCTATGCACCTATCTACCGTACGCGCACCATCGCGCATCCCTCCCCACCCTTCACTCGCAGCGCCGCTGCTCACCCTTTGGCCGCTGATTCGCAACCGCAGATGAAGCAGCATAAGGCACAGCGCCGGGGAGAGCGCCACACGCGCCACGCGCCAGATTCGGCGCGGAGCGGAGCAGCCTCCCCGCACCCTTGGTCCCTGGGTCCTATGGGCCTTGCGTGCACGCTATGCACCTTTCTACAAGGATATTAACAAAGTAATATACGGCAAGATATGCAATATCAATAATCGCAGAGTTAGTGATGTTCAAATAGGTAGTAAATATAGTGCTGAAGCTGAGCAGTTGCTAATAAACAAGTTATTCCAACAACTGATACATGTCTGAGTTAATGAAAAATCTTACCCTGCCTACATGCTTTACACACTACCTTTTCCTCGTGACCCCCACAGTTCTCTCACAAAAACACACCACACTCGCAGAACATATTCGTGGAACAGTTGTGGCAGTATGGATGTTCTTCACAAAGATAGCATCCATACACCAGCACATCAAACAGAAAGATCTTGCAAAGTCTACAGTGAAACTGTGCATCCTCCTCTTCACTGGAATCTTCTAATTCCTGGGGGGAAAAAATAATATGCATTAATTAGGCACCAAAATATCTATTGAGAAATAAATATTCTGCTGGAAATTTAAGAAACACGCAAAATCTACTCGGGTGACAGGCGCGTGCCCGGGGAGCTGTCCCCACATATTGAACATCACAACCTTCCATCACCGGGCGCCTTCCCACCATGCACACCATCATGCAGCCTCCCCGCACCCTTTGCCACTGGGTCCTATGGTCCTTGCGTGCACCCTATGCACCTATCTACCGTACGCGCACCCTCGCGCATCCCTCCCCACCCACGACTCGCAGCGCCGCTGCTCACCCTTTGGCCGCTGATTCGCAACCGCAGATGAAGCAGCATAAGGCACAGCGCCGGGGAGAGCGCCGCACGCGCCACGCGCCTGATTCGGCGCGGAGCGGAGCAGCCTCCCCGCACCCTTTGTCCCTGGGTCCTATGGTCCTTGCGTGCAGACTATGCACCTATCTACCGTACGCGCACCCTCGCGCATCCCTCCCCACCCACGACTCGCAGCGCCGCTGCTCACCCTTTGGCCGCTGATTCGCAACCGCAGATGACGCAGCATAAGGCACAGCGCCGGGGAGAGTGCCGCACGCGCCACGCGCCTGATTCGGCGCGGAGCGGAGCAGCCTCCCCGCACCCTTTGTCCCTGGGTCCTATGGTCCTTGCGTGCACCCTATGCACCTATCTACCGTACGCGCACCCTCGCGCATCCCTCCCCACCCACGACCTGCAGCGCCGCTGCTCACCCTTTGGCCGCTGATTCGCAACCGCAGATGAAGCAGCATTAGGCACAGCGCCGGGGAGAGCGCCACACGCGCCACGCGCCTGATTCGGCGCGGAGCGGAGCAGCCTCCCCGCACCCTTTGTCCCTGGGTCCTATGGTCCTTGCGTGCACCCTATGCACCTTTCTACAAAGAAATAAACAAAGATATATGCCGGGGAAAAAAAACAATCCCACCCATGACTCGCTGTTCACCCCTTGGCCGCTGATTCGCAACCGCAGATGAACAGTCGCCCGACAGGCTGCTGACCAGGCACCCGTGGAGTGGCGGCTGCGTTCACTAGATGAAGGGCGGGCGGGCGGGATCCCGTACGGGAAGGGAGGGGAAGGAAAAGTTCACGGTCTTACCGGGTTTTCCTCGACCACTCCTCCAGCGACCGGGGGAGGCCGCCTCCCTGCACGGTTGCAGCTTCGGAGGCCTGCGCACCAGTTCACGAAAGCATGTTTGAATCCACTGCGGAAACCATGGGATATTCCCACAGCAGTGGCATCCCACAGCGTGCATGCCGGAAAACAGGGGAGTCCGCATACCTGAATCAATACGCACAGCCGGTGACTTTTCCTAAGCACGTGATTCCGCACCAGGGCGCAGTCACCGGCTGTGTGTATCCACATATTCGCTGACCACCTATTTACGCAGAATCTTTCAGGAGCCGTCCGCTCTTTCAGTGGAACAGCGGTTAACTAATTAAGCCACGAACCTATCCGACATGCACATCCACAAGAGACAAGCATGGGGCACGTAACCTTTGGAGCGAGTGCGGCCTGGTCTGCATACCTGAATGAATACGCACAGCCGGTGACTTTTCCTAAGCACGTGATTCCGCACCAGGGCGCAGTCACCGGCTGTGTGTATCCACATATTCGCTGACCACCTATTTACGCAGAAACTTTCAAGAGCCGTCCGCTCTTTCAGTCGAACAGCGGTTAACTAATTAAGCCACGAACCTATCCAACATGCACATCCACAAGAGACAAGCATGGGGCACGTAACCTTTGGAGCGAGTGCGGCCTGCCCTGCCTCGCTGCCAACCGTGGCCGTCCTTGCCCGTTTAGGTGCACCTTGTTCAGCAGCGCCCCTTGCTCCTGTCCGGGTACTCTCCATTCTTAAGTAACAGTACTCGCTTTTAAAAGTAAACTAACTGTTCTGCATACATTGCAACAGAACTGCTTTCTGTCACCCGCGTGATTCAAGAAAAAAGTAAAACTACTTACCAGCCATTTTCTTTCTCGACCTTCTGCTACTTAAATTAAATAAACAAAAAAATAAACTGTTACAGTTTAACTGTTTTTTGAAAACTTCAACTTCAAGAACCTAACTTGGTTTCTTGGCTACGTTACCTCTATCTCTCTTACCAGCTATGGTGAGCGTGGCCACTAAAATCGGCTACCTTTCGGCTCCCTACTGGTTTAGCCGAGACAGGTATGATACGATCTGTATGTGACGCGTCCCACCTATCTACTGAACGATGATGTAAACCCCTGCCTGCGTTCTTACCTGGCCGCCATTCGCCAGTCGCTCCACTCCTGTCAATTCTACCTTGGCCACAGACCAGAGAATTGCACATCTACCATTCAGGATCCTCGTTTACCTCGGTTTACCAGCTCCGTCTCTATATTTATACTACATTGCGAAGTTTTATATCCATTTACCATTAGGCCACGACCATTTACCATTCCAGATCCTCGTTTACCACGCTCCGTTCTGAAATTACCAAGCTTTTACCATGCTTCAACCTATGTTACCGCAAATTACCAATGATTTACCGTCAGACATTTCTTTTTTATAAATATTTTAACGTTTACCACCTGATTACCACCCCACATAGGGGCTTACCGCCGTTTACCACCAGTTTACCACATTTTAACACCAGTTTACCACATTTTACCACGATTCCTTCTCAGTGTGAAGGGAGCCAGAGGCAAGGGCGGTTTTTGCGGCGCACACGGAGGGGGCAAGCGCTGCAAGGCCGAGGGTTGCGCCAATAGAACTGTTGGTAGCAGCGACTTTTGCAAGACACATGGGGGAGGCAAGCGCTGCCAGGCCGAGGGCTGCGACAAGGGAGCCAGAGGCAAGGGCGGTTTTGCAGCGGACACGGAGGGGGCAAGCGCTGCAAGGCCGAGGGCTGCGCCAAGGGAGCCGCCGGCAGCACCGACTTTTGCAGCGCACACGGAGGGGGCAAGCGTTGCAAGGCCGAGGGCTGCGCCAAGGGAGCCGCCGGCAACACCGACTTTTGCAGCGCACACGGAGGGGGCAAGCGCTGCGAGGCCGAGGGCTGCGCTAATGGAGCCGCCGGCGGCAGCGACTTTTGCAAGACACACGGAGGGGGCAAGCGCCACCAGGCCGAGGGTTGCGCCACGCGGTTGTCGCGTGACCCGTCACGGCCGGTGTGAGAGGTGGCGCGGCGCGGTACGACCCTACTCTCCCACGGGCCCGGTTTCCCCGATAACGCCGGACGAGTTGTTGATACGTCACTTCTCTCCCCCTTCGACATATATCGGGGCTCTGTTTTTTAGTGCGATTGAGGGCTTGGGTTTGGGGTGGTTGGTCGGGGGCGGCAGGCCGGGGTCGGGTTGTATGGAGTGCGCGCTCATGAAGACGCGCGATGCTAGCAACAACACGGCGGCTTTGACTTGGTCTACATAATAACGTTGAAAATTTGCTTGACTTGTCCTCAAAACATTTTGCACTACATGCACTTTCGTTTTGTATGTGCTTTCGAACGACATGACACATCCTTCACAATGAAATAAATTTCGTCGCTTCATCCCAAACAGCATTGCACCACTAGAGCTCTATTCGTATCGCACCTTTCACATGTAATAAAGATCAAAGGCAAAATTTGATAGAAACAAGTTCAATCGACATGAGATATCGTTCACAATGAAATAAATTTTGGCGCTTCATCCCAAACGGTATTGCACCACTAGAGCTCTATTCGTATCGCACCTTTCACATGTAATAAAGATCGAAAGCAAAATTTGATAGGAAAATTTTCAAGTCCGGTAGTCCCATCCCGCGTTGGATCGCCAGTCCACTCCCGTACGTAGGGAGGGTACGGAGTGACAATATTTCGCTGTCGGGCGGAGTGATTTTTTAAAAACATATGCGATTGACTTTTTTCCCAGTTTGCGATGGCCGCACTCGGATTTGTGAACCGCGCCGACATGAGTGAAAATATATATATGTCACTCTGCAGAGGGACTTTTTTCTTGACACCCGAGAGTGACGTGGGTGCGAGTCCCGGGTGGAGCTTTTTTTCTCAAGACTTTTGGACCGCGCCGCGGAGAGTAAAAAATGTGTATGTCGGTCTGCGGAGGGACGTTTTTCTTAACACTCGGCGAGAGGGACTTGGGTGCGAGTCCCGGGTGGAGCTTTTTTTTTCTCGGGATTTTCGGACCGCCGTCGAGTGTGAGAAAAAAGTTTGTCCCTCTGCAGAGTGACTTTTTCCTTGACACTCGGCGAGAGTGACTTGCGTTGGGTGCGGGTCCCGGGTGGAGTTATTTTTCTCTGGATTTTCGGACCGTCGCCGAGTGTGCAAAAATGTTTGTCACTCCGCAGAGTGACTTTTTTCCTTGACACTCGAGAGTGACTTTGGGTGCGAGTCCCGGGTGGAGTTTTTTTTCTCAGGATTTTTCGGACCGCCGCCGAGAGTGCAAAAAAGTTTGTCACTCCGCAGAGTGACTTTTTTCCTTGACATCCGAGAGTGACTTTGGGTGCGAGTCCCGGGTGGAGCTTTTTTTTCTAGGATTTTTCGGACCGCCGCCGAGAGTGCAAAAAAGTTACTCACTCCGCAGAGTGACTTTGTTTCTTGACACCCGAGAGTGACTTTGGGTGCGGGTCCCGGGTGGAGCTTTTTTTCTGATGATTTTTGGGACAGCCGCCGAGAGAGCAAAAAAAGTCACTCTGCGGAGTGACAATTTTCATATGGTACCAAACTTTCTCAAAAAATTTCGGACCGCCGCCGAGAGTGCCAAACAGTTTGTCACTCCGCAGAGTGACTTTTTTTCCTTGACACCCGAGAGGGACTTTGGGTGCGGGTCCCGGGTGGACCTTTTTTTCCTAGGATTTTTCGGACCGCCGCCGAGAGTGCGAAAAAGTTAGTCACTCCGCAGAGTGATGACTTTTTTTCTTGACACCCGAGAGTGACTTTGGGTGCAGAGTGACTTTTTTCCTCGACACTCGAGAGTGACATTGGGTGCGGGTCCCAGGTGGAGCGTATTTTCCTTGGTTTTTTGGGTCCGCCGCCGAGAGTGCAAAAACGTTTGTCACTCTGCAGAGTGACTTTTTTTCTTGACACTCGGCGAGAGTGACTTTGGGTGCGGGTCCCGGGTGGAGCTTTTTTTCCTCTCGGTTTTTCGGACCGCCGCCGAGAGTGCAAAACAGTTTGTCACTCGGCAGAGTGACTTTTTCCCTTGACACTCGAGAGTGACTTTGGGTGCGCGTCCGCGCAGAGCTTCTCCGGATTTTCTAGACCGCCGCCGAGAGTGCCAAAAAGTTTGTCACTCCGCGGAGTGACTTTTTTTCTTGACACCCGAGAGTGACTTTGGGTGCGAGTAACGGGTGGAGTTTGTTTTCTCAGGATTTTTCGGATCGCCGCCGAGAGTGCAAAAAAGTTAGTCACTCCGCAGAGTGACTTTTTTTCTTGACACCCGAGAGTGACATTGGGTGCGGGTCCCGTGATACGGCTGTAGATACAAGCGCCGTGAATATATTATCAATATACAATGAAACACTGCAAAGTTGGACAGCAATGCAGGTGAACGGATGAGCGGGTTTGTGAGTGCAGTCTCTGTAAGAGGATCTGCTGAAGCACAACGCTTCCTCACTTTTATACCTACGTCACCCATCATCTTAGATGGTACCGCCATTGGGTTGTGAACCCGAGACGTAGGATGAACGACCAGCATGGTAGTAACGACTAGTTCGTTCATGCTGCACATGCGAGTTCTGCGCATGCTGAAAGCTAAAGATGGTTCTTGGTTTGTTTCCAAGATGTATCTTTACTTTGCCATCTTCGAGTTCAATCATACGAACTCTCGATGACAGGGATGCCTGATGATATGACATAATCATCTGGCGACATGTACAGTCATCGTCGACCGTACTGACGACTGTCATAAATGTATGACGCGACTCGACCTGTACAGTCATGATCGACCATACTGTCGACTGTCATAATAATATATGACATGACCGACTGTCATAATAATATATGACATGACATGACATGGTATGACATGTATGACACGTATGACATATGACACATATGTCATCGGTCATAACCCTGACAGATCTCCCCTCTTAAGAGAGTTGTGACCTCACAACGGGCATACCTTTGTATATGTCTTTGATGTCTTTGTTGTTGTCGCTTCTTGCTGGTACCAGTCTTCTTACACCGATTTGAGGCGTCCCTCATGGTGTTTTTAGGTTATTGGGGGGAACTGAGTCCACTTTAGTCCCTCACCTTAGGCATTTAGCCATACAGTCCTTAGGATGTAGCCCACCTTTCCGGAAATCGTATCGTTGAGTGACGTTCCAAGGTTCAATGAAGAGCGTTTTCGCGATACAATCCTACGCTGGATTACTGATTGATCCACACGTTATCATGTATGTGCTAGACGATTCAAAGCATCCGAAGTCTACGTTACGGATTATTTGCGCTAGCCGTCGTCGCTTTGCGAACGATGATCCCACGATTTAACAATTTATAATCGAACGATTCTCGGCCTTATATATATGACTGATCGACGAAAACCCTTGGGTACATGTTTCCACAGTTATATATAGTGCACCCAACCCTTCCTCCCCTCCTGAAGCTACTATGGAGGTTCACAGGCGGCAATGGGGAGCCCGATTTTTGGGGCTTATTTTTAATGCAAACGGAGTGGCCCTGCTTAACGGGATCGGACTTATAATCCTTTACCCGGTCTGCTCAACTCCTCAATATTTGGTCCGGTACGCGCGCTTGACGAACATCTATCGCGATGAGTGAGAATGGATTCGCCACGTACTAATGTGAAATTTCTTTAGTTATGTTTGTCAAGCACAACTTAGGATCACAACTCCGTCTACCTCAGTCGATATCTCCGGTAGCTCGGATGACTGGCCAAAAATCCGATGACAAACCACGGTTTTGGCAAAGGTAGCATTTAGCAGTTTTTCACAGATATTGGTACCCGCATATGCGTATCTGTGTAAGGGTATGATTTGTACAAGGCTCACTACACCTTAGCAAGGAAGGATCAATTCCTGCTCCTGTCATATCAATTTGATGCAGGGTATAAACATGTTAGGGATATAACCCCGCAGTTCTCGGGTTGCAGCCCATTGCACCGAAGGTGCATTGCAGTCTTTGGGATGCGGCCCTGATATATATATATATATGTGACCGATGGACGAAAACCTCTTGGGTACATGTTTCCGCGGCCTGATTATTATTAGGTCGGCAATTTATTGGCAAAAGTCATCAGCTATCAGCTTTTGACTCAGAAGCCACAATGTTATAGAAGCTGCGACCTATTGTGATCATATGCGGCAGTTATGCCTTCAGCATACGTAGACAATATGATTATGTGGAACTTATAATCCCACTTAAGTTGCATCATGATAAATTTTTCCAGGTGTTAACAAGTGTTCAGGATTTGATAAGGGGTTGACGCCCCACAAGCCAAAGGTCACTGTCTCATAAGGCTCGCCTCAAGTGTGCGGCTTTGAGGATTAGCGTTCTGGCGAGGCACAGTCATGATGCTTCCTAGTCCAAAGAGCTGGAAATGAGAGTGCTCAAGATATCCAAAGACAGGAAGGCTTTTGGTTGGCCAGTGTTACTGTCAAGATGCTTAACCTTGATGGAATGGCATTCGGATACAAACTGTGCAACCATGCATGCGACTTATGCATTGGTGTATGACTTTGATGAATTGTCTCTTGTCATGAACCTGGAAGGAATGACGGGCAATTTAGCTAGAGTGGCGGATTTACTCACTCGGCTTTGCTGTTTATGGAATTCGATGCCTGATGGCACAACTGGCAATCCTTTGCTCAGATGCTTTCCTCAAGACATTGGCAACAACTTGTGTGCCAGCTTCTCAAGATTTGGGGAGAAATCATGGATCAACAATTTATGAATCAAAACACATGTATCAAGGTTGATTCAATGAATCCTTCAACTCTTGAATTTCGACAATCAGCATCTCAGGCTGTTGACGTCAAAGTAATGGTCGTAAGCTTACAATATAGCTTATTCACATTTGAAAAACCATCGTTCTCCTATGTCAGTGCCTTTCATATAATATGATAGAGCCGGAGAAATATGCATCTATGATTTCTTCACAATGAACTTTATGTGTCAATAAGTCAAATAAGACTTCATTTGATGTTTCAATCGGCATGATGTACCGTGTCATCAACTTTATGGCTGCTTACACAGATGCTGGAATTTTTGATAAGATTTTTAATTTTCCAAGCAAAATCAATGATGTAAATCAATTTGTGGCAGCTGTATGAAAATGAATGAATTTATACTCTTCCTCCCCCTCGCAAAAAGAGATGTATCAAACCAATCAGATGGTGATGGAGGATGTTATTCAATCATTATGTCATGTGAAAATGGTTTGATAGAGAATCAGACTAAGATTACTCATCGATTGCTTTAGAGGTAACAATGTCAATCTGAACATTGATTTTCTCTACATCATATTGGCAATATGCCTGATGTTTTTGAATGTGGCAAATGCCAGATGATGTCAAATGCAGTCGTTGGGTTGCAGCCCACATACATTTGCCAATTTAGGGTCACTATAGTGTGCCCAACTTTAGACAATGGTTTTGAAACATGATTGTCATGATGAACAAAGAATCAGTGATAGTACCGAAGTTAACTTTGGTATCGAAGCTAATGGAGAGTCAATCAAGAAGTGTCCGTAATGACAACAACTTACTACGAGTTGTATTTTCGTAGTTGATGGATGGCTGACATGTCATTCATTATGAATAGAACATGGCATTGCCTAGTGATATGTGATATTCTTCAGCACATGATCATTTATCTCAATGGTGCCCATTTTATTTTTGGGCAAACATTATTCAGAGACTTGTTATGATAAAGAAGTATGAATGATGGATGTGTCATTTCAATCCGATAGAATTGTGACTTGTTGATGATTATAAAAATTTTGTCACTTTCCAAAATGAGGATGAACTGCGCTTGGAAACCAGCTGCAGATTGCGGTGGTCTGGCTTTTCCCAAGACTTCGTGGCCGAATGGTCGAGGCAACAAATTTCTAAACATTCCAGAATGAACTTTCAGAGAGTCATGATTCCTCAATGAAGCATGCTTGTCTTATGTGCCAAAATGATATGAAATTACAAATATGGTGTCAATCTATATGTGGATGGTTTATACCATTGTATGCTATTCCACAAATAAGTAATGATGTCAGAGTGAAAACTTTGGACAATTGCAACTCAGTACAAATTTGAGTGCATTCAAGCCCATTCAAATGTTCAGAATCTGAATCTAATGTACTTTTCTAGCTAGAGCTACCATTGACTATCCAACATCCACTGAGGACATTGTTTCTTACGTCTTTTGGCATCACGCTCAGCGTTTTTCTTATTCTGCAAGCGCCTCTTTGCTACTGCTACATCCGGAACGTTGTACCGGCTACGAAACTTGCTGGTAACTTCATCTTCTGAGCTTTCTTCATCCAAAAGCAAAACTGGCTTCAACATGTCTTGTTCTTTCATCGAGGACGAATCACACAGGGATGCAGCAGACCTGCAGCATGAGAAGAAAATAAACAGCAAGAAAGTCACTATGCAAAATCACCACTGAAGGAGATGACTTTCATCATAGGGTGATATATTGATTGTTTCATATGACACATAGAAGATATGAATAATTCGAAGAGAATTTTGGGATAAACATCCTGGATTGGCTGTGCTTGAATGCTTTATGCCCAAGAATGACCGAAGAGATTGCTTGCCATTTTTCAGCCATATAGCATGGAGGCTGTTTAACAACGGTTGGGTCATAAGCTAAATAGCTATGCAACTATGTCGGAGGCTGTATAGCCATGATTGCACAGACTCTGTCTTTCATGATGAATAGACCTTTGAGAAATGGTGTCTGAAAATCAATTGACAACAATTCAACCTTTTGGTATGATGGAGAGCTGATGATCTTTGTTGCACTACAATTGTTTATTGTGCACTAATGAAATGCCTCGTGATATATAATCTCACAGAATAGGCATTGCTCAATGGCGATATGATCAGATATGTAATGATCAATGAAGACAAGATGGTTGGTATGGCTCATTCAGTAGGCATAATTACCTCAAAGAAATGCCAATACACGGATACATATCAAGACATAAGGGCAATAGGCTTATTGTATAGCCTTCAAGGCAGCTAGCATTTATGCTGCATTGGTCAGCTCAGTGGCTTTGACCTTTCTAGGTGTTGTACTCAGGCCGTGGCCTGCATATTGCATTGAGTAATCTTGACACCTTTAATGATCCAATCAGATGATATGTATGAAGTATCAAGAATGGTTGCCCTTTCCAATGATCATCGGTGGCAGAGGCTATAGTGCTTGCACCGTGTCAGTATACAATTCTAGTCTGGATACATGCTAGACCAGATGTATACAATGTCTAGGTCTTCAAAATCAAGCTCATATGAATGTCATGGCTGATGTATGTGTCAACTTTCATGGAGTTTTGCATGGTTTGACTGTATATAGTCAGGCTTACCACAACAAAAACAATGATGCAACTTACTTGTTTTATTATTTGTCTTTATTATTTATTATTTATTATTTATTTGGTTTTTAGTTGTATTTCTAGCTTATCATCTTCCCCCCTCAAGGAAGTGTATTGCTAGGCGGTTGTCAAGCGCCGTTCAAATACAACAGAGGTCCGACCTCTTTGTGATGACGTGGAAGCTTTCTATGAAGCTGAATAGCAGTTCTCGGGATGCAGCCCAAATTCACGTCATCGGCGTGGGTCATATTGTGCCAGGGGCACGACGACAGATGCTCGGAGATATGTTTTTGATTGAACGTGCAAAGGTACACAATTCGGATTTTTATAATATACTGGATCAGGGCCAGATTGAGGTACAAACGATAATTCGGTTCCGAGTTCTGAAGGCTAAACACTTCTCAAGTGCTCTACTTATTCACTCGTCACTCAGGTTGCAGGGTCAACCACTCGAGAGCCGATGTCACACTTCGGCTCAACGTTCAGTTCCCGATCCGATTTCATTTCTAATTCCGATTCGTCATTCTCGATTCAGATGTTATGCCAACAGGCTGACACGATGACTGCCCCACAGTACTGTCATACTACTGTACTGTCATACTGTCATACTGTCATAGCGTCATACTGTCATACTGTCATAACCTTAATATCTGATATTCGATTTCATTGTCTTTTCAACCCCGATGCGAATCTGACCATTCTTCGAGGGTCTGACTGAGTTCCACGATGACACCCCCCACAGTACTGTCATACTACTATAGTGTCATACTGTCATACTGTCATAGTGTCATAGTGTCATACTGTCATACCCCGGACATCTGGTATTCATTCTCATCGTGGTTTCAAGCCCAATCTCACTGTCATCGTGCCAATCCCAGATTACCCCCGATGACACACATACGGACGCATAGACATATCGGCTCACGCTGTGCCTCCGGGCACAACTCTCCCCCCCTTAGGAGTGGTCTACCTCCTGGGATCACTCCGCTAAGGTACCCATCTAAGTTCCAGTTCTTAGGTTCTCTGGTTCCTTGCTGTTTCCAGTTCTTAGGTTCTCTGGTTCCTCTTCGAGCATAGTTCGCCTGCCGCTACCAGGGCACCACTTTCAAGAAGAAGGGTGCCACTTGGAATCTAAAGCGGGTCTTCAGTGTCGCGGAGGCGTAAATGTCGGAAAAGTTGTCGTAGCAGGAGTGCTGGCACGGGGTATACACTCGCAGATCGACCTGCTCCAGTCTGCTGCGGGTGAGGTCCAAGCTGAGCAGTCTCTGGGTGAGCACCGGTTGCCCATCTGCACGCACACGGTGTCGAAGTAGTACAGCGTAGCAGGGGCGAGGGTGGTGCTGAGTTCGTCCATATGCAGGTGGGTTTCATGTACTGCGTACCATACATGCAGTAGGTACACACCAGCGGTGGGGGAAGCTGGCGCATCATAGGGCGAAGCCGTAGCGCGTTAGGGAAGCGACCTCTGGGGTTTTCCATGAACCAATGTTTTGGCTCTAGGTAGTCAATGATCTGCAATGCTCGTCGTACGATTTTGTCAGCCTGGGGAAGGTCAGGGGGTCCACCAGTGGTGCGCGCTTGACTGTACTGCCTGCAGGGGGGACTTGCCCAAATAACATCGAAGAATCCAGGCGGGTATTGCTTGTAGTCCCATTGCAGGATGTCACACACATGAGTGGGTTGCCAGATATGCCCGGAGTCGAGGGTCACCACTGAGGCGGAGGGGAAGCAATTTAGGAATTCCCTCTCTACTGAGCCAGTACCGCTGAAAAGTACGAGAATCCTGGGCGTGCGGGTTGTCTTTGCCTGTATTGCCAGCAGCTCTGTCACCAGTGCCAACGACCCATCTTCCACGCGCTCCTGGCGTTCCCACGGCAGGGGGATATCATCTTCCATCTGTTCGAGCTGGTCCAGTTCATCGCAGGGATTGGTGATGAGGTGGGCCAGTGTCATTCCGGCTTGAGCGGAGTGGCGGCCACGCTGCTCGCGTCGCCGAGTGGCTTCGTCGCGGACTTGCGCTTCCATGTGCAGTCTCGCTTGCTCGAATTCACGAAGTTGTTGAAGTGGACTTCCGCGTTCAAGTTTGTCACGCGTCCTCCATTGGTCGTGAGCTTTGGAGTAGCCAGTCCAGCGAACCTTCCACTCTTCCACCTCCTTTCCTCGAACAGACCGCACTCGACGTGCAAGGATACGCTCAACGTGTGCTTCCTTCTGACCGTCTACTACCACCTCTTCAGGTACTGCTAGGTGATCGCGTGCGGCAAAAGCATCTTGACCGCTGGTGTACGGTTTGAGGCGATGTTGAGCGAACACGTCGTGAATCCGCCAGTGAGGAGGGAGGCGTAGGCGGTAGGCTACTGGAGCTCCTCTGTCGGCCTCGGGCATGGTCATCTGTATATCGCTGAAGAAGCGTTCGGTCACAGGAACTGGTCCATGCCAGCGCTTGGTCAGTTTCCTACAGATGGAGCGATCCATCACCTTCTCCGTAAGGTGTTTCGCCTCTATCCAGACCAGATCTCCAACAGCATACTCCCGCTGCCCGTGTCTGCGATCAAACTGTTCGCGCTGTCGCTGTTGAGCCAGCTCCAACCGCTGCCTGGCGTCCCGCAGCTGCGACGAAAATTTCACAGCCACTTCGTGTGCGGTGCCTACTCCCCCAGTTCGTCGTCCGGCGGTGGACTGCGCGGCCTCCAGGAAAAGATCCAACTGCGACAGCGGCGAGAACCCGAACACCAGTTCAAACGGCGTGAAGCCAGTAGATTCACTCCTGGAGTCATTGATCGCGAACTCCACGTTAGTGGTGAACAGATCCCAGTCCTCCACATTGGCGTCAACAAAGGACCTGAGCATGTCCTCAATAACTCTGTTGCTGTGTTCTGCCTGGCCGTCAGACCGAGGGTTGTACGGCGTGGTACGAGCCACTTTCACACCCATCAGTCTCATGAGTTCCTGCCAGAAAGCATCTTGAAACCGCGGGTCACGATCAGAGACAATCTTCATAGGCGCGCCATGTAAGCGCCACACCGAGTCAAAGTAGATTCTGGCCACCACAGCTGCGGAGCTGTCGCCAAAGTTCATCGGTACAACGTGGACCATCTTCGTCAGCTTGCAGGTGAAGGCCACGAAAGCATCATTGCCCCTCTCCGATACCGGCAGGCCGGTGACGAAGTCCACCGCGACATCCTGCCATGGCCTGTTCGGGATGCTGTGAGGGTTTAGCAACCCATCCGGGTAAGTTCCCCGCGGTCTCACTGATTGGCACACTGCGCAGGATGTAACCCAGGTGCCCACATCTTCCGCGGCACCACGCCAATAGAAGCGTCGCAGCACCCTCTCCAGAGTCTTGTCCCGCCCAGTATGGCCTGAGGACAATGACTCATGAGCATGGCGAATCACTACTTCTCGAAGTGGAGAGTCCTCCCCCAGCACCAGCTGATATCTCCCTGCTGCGGTCCTCCAAACCACTTCACCCACCAGCCTGAAGTCCTGTAGGCATTGGTGTGGTGCCGCCTTCACTTTCTCTCGCAGTGAACGGAGTGTCCCCTCTCGGGTGTACTCCGCTTTCAACGCACGCAGGAACTTTGAGTCTGACTGCTGGGAGGTTGCGTCTCTGAAAGCTGCTGCCTCACCTGTCCTTATCACAGCGGGGGCCGTTCGCGGGTGCCTCACGCGTGACGGCTGTGGTTTGGCAGAAGGGGCGTGTACTATCAGAACAGGCCAACGAAGGTCGAAGGCCTTCCCATCTGGGTTCTCGAAGAACTGATTGGGCTCGCCCTTATCATCGTGAGTAGGGATGACCTCCACGATCTGCATATTGGCCTTTCTGAAAAGTTTGCGCCACGCGGGGAGCTTGGACTGGTGATCTGGTAGAACGAAGACTGCTGAGGTGTTTTCTGGGTCTGCCTTCCATTCTGCGATATACTTGTTCAAAATCGCCTCCACTGTAATGTGCTTGGAGTTATATGGGGGGTTACACCAAACCCGAAGGCCCCTCCATTTCTCTGAAAGGCAGTCTGTCCAGAACCTATCCGCCTGTCTGTTGCGGCCGCCAAAGTCACAACAGGCGTCCACATCGAAGGGTCCAAACTTCTCGGCGTACTTCGAGGAGTACTCTGCTCGGACACGCCAATTCTGTGAGTCTTCGGGGGGAGTCTGCCGTTTCTGCGGGTGAAGGGCCGGGGATGGAGATGACTGCTGGGGCGCCTGCTGCGGGGGTGGTGAACTCTGCACCTTCTCAGTGGGCGCCTCCGATGCGTCAGCTCGTGATGGCGTTCGCGTCTTCGGTGACGCCAACTGTGGAGGCGCTGGGGTCGTAGAGGCTCTTCCAGCACGTGACATGCTCCTCGTTATCCTTATCTGAGGTGGAGCTCTGTCAGGGGTTTGGTGTGGAGCTTCTGTCGGCTTCGCGCTATCAGCTTCAGGCCAGTCAGGCATGTCGAAGTCGAGGTGATCCTCCTTCATTTCCTTATAGAGCTTCGGATTAACGAGGGCGATGGTCTCCCCCATGTCCATGGCCTGTTCCGCCACGGAGAGGGTTTCCACTGCTGAGAGCCAACAGTCAACCGTCTGAGCCCAGTGGGGATGAGCTGCGGGTGGTGAGCTGGAGAAGTATTCAGACTCCAGCGTTGCCAGAGGGTCTTTCGGCAGGTCTGAGGTGGGGTCGATCACTCCTGCCTCCTTCAACCCCTCGCGAACGTCCTTGTCTTTGAAGTCGGGTCTTCTGGACAGGGCGTCTGGTACCAGCAGCAGCGCTCCCTTGATATACTCCATTCTCGGGACTCCCACCTCTACCAGATCCATGTACCAGCGCGCCTGTCTGCGGCTAAGCTCTCTGCCAGGTTCCATCAGCCATTCAAGGGGGCGGTGATCACCCTGGATGCGGAAGTTGGTAAAGATGAGGTAATGCCGCCAGGTGACGGTGGTACAGTGGTGTAGAGCACCTAGCTCACGCTCGCCGGTGTGGTAATTCTGCTCGGCGGCTGAGAACTGGCGGCTCTCGTATGCTATCACGCGCAGCCCAAGACCATCTCCATTGTCTTGCATAAGTACTCCCCCAAGAGCGATGCCGCTAGCATCCGTCTGCACCACGAAAGGCGCTGTGCCGTCTGCGGCACCCTTAATGTTGGGCAAGGCGAGCACTGGCGCTGATGTGAGGGCCTTCTTCAGCTCCTCGAAGGCCCACTGCTGCATGGGACCCCACTCCCAGGGTACGTCCGACTTGGTCAACCGGGTGAGGGGCTGAGCGATCTCGGAGAAGCAGTGGATGAACCTGCGGTAATACCCCGCTAGGCCCAAGAACTGCCTGACGTGGGTAACCGTCTCCAGCTCGGGCCAGTCCCTCACTGCAGCCACCTTGTCGTGTTGGGGTCTGCAGCCATCTGCGGAGATGCAGTGGCCAAGGAACCGTAAGGATTTCTTCAACAGTTGGCACTTGGACCTCTTGAGGAAGACGCCCTTCTCCCTGCATGTCAGGAGCAGTTGTTTGACGTGCTCGTAATGCTCTGCAGCGGTGTTGCTGAAGACGACCACATCATCGATGAAGATCCGGACAAATGGGAGATGGCCCAAGGCCCGCTGCATCCGTCGCTGGTACTGAGATGGTGAATTCTGCAGCCCCTGCGGCATGACCAACCACTCATATGACCCCATCTGGGTGGTGAAGGCGGTCTTCTCAACATCTCCTGGTGCCATCGGTACTTGCCAGAAGCCATCCACCGCGTCGAACGAAGAGAAGAACTTCGCACCCTGCATCTCGTCGAACATCATCTGGATGTCTGGGAGAGGGGTACTTGTCCTTAACTGTCTGGCGGTTGAGGAGCCGGTAATCGATCACCAGTCGCAGCTCCTTGGGGTTCCCGGGTTTAGGGACCATCAAACAGGGAGCTGCATAAGGACTGGAAGAGGGTCGGATGTAGCCCTTGGACATCAGAGTCTCCACGCGTTCTCGAAGTTGGCGGAGTTCCTCTGCGGACTTCTTGTAGATGCGCTGGCAGGGAGGTCCCTTCTTGCTCAGCTCAGGGTCCAGGTTAATGTTGGCTTCATCTTGGGGGTCATGTCTGAGTCCATCGATGTTCGGTAGAGCAGTCGTCATCTCCTTCTTGTACTCCTCACCCCAGAAGTCCTGAAACTTGAGGGTCCACTCAGGGCTCACTTCTGCATCTTCAGTATCCGCAGCGGGTTCGGCGTTCTCAGAGTCGATAGCCGTGGCTGCAAAGGCAGAAGCAGTATCGTCGGGGGACTTCTCGGCCACCATGAGCCAGGCGGGCTGTATCTCCGGGTCGTCATTGCCGCGTAGCTTCTGCGTCTCCGCATACACCAGGTACTTCTTCAGCTGGGCAGGGGTCAGGAACACCTCATCCACCAATCCCGCGCAGGCCGTGCCCTTCGGAGACCTGTCCCCAGATGCTTTCCCAGGAGAACAGCCTGTGATGGTGACGCGGTCCCCAATCTTGCCACTGCGGGACTTCCTGAGGAAGGAGACGGAGCCATTCCCTTCATAGCCCAGAGTGACAGGAGAGTGACTGCGCAGCCACCTTCCGCCGAGGATAACATCCACCTGTATGCCCAGTGGCAGGATCCGGAGGGCAAGGGCGTTCTCCGTATAGGTGCCCGTGGTGGTGTGCGTGTTAAACTTGGCGTACGCGGTGGCGCCAGTGATCTTCACAGATCCATCCGCCAGGGTGACTCGCATCTCGGAACCGGCTCGTGTTGTGAGGCCACATCGCTTAGCGCTCTGCTCCGAGATGAAGTTGTCAGAGGCCCCCGAGTCAATCAACACCTTGACCGTGTGCCCTCTGAGGGTTGCGTAGAATACCAGTAGTAGCGGTCCTTCTTCGTCATGTGCCGCTGCGAGGGTACCCTCGATGTCGGTCTTCCACTGAACTCCCCCATCTGTGCGTATGCTTTTGCACTTGAGGTTGGGGAGGAGGTTGTCCGAGGCCTCGCGGCATTCTTCCAGCGTTTGCCTACACGCGGCGTAGAACTCCTCATCCAGCAAATCAACATCTTCAGGCGGATGGCTGACGAGGTTGTCTGCACTCGCCGTCAGCAGGGTGCCCGCTGAGGTGCATTCGCTCGAGGTGGGGCTGACATGAGTGGTGTCGCTGGTGGTAGGGCTCACATGGGTGGTGTCACTGGTAGTAGGGCTCACATGTGTAGTGCCACTGGTGGTAGGGCTAACATGGGTAGTGCCGCTTACTGTGGGGCTCACGTGGGTAGCGACACTATCGGTGAGACTGCCATGGGTGAGAGGGTCCTCGTCATGCTGAGGGCTGCCAGCAGGGGAGTTGTGGGCGAGCTGGTGGTCAGTTCTCGTCTGAGGGGTCCCAGCTGCTGCCATCTGCTGGGTGAAGCAGAGCGAGTTGACCGAGGACTCCTCTTCCATCACCTCAGGGTCTTCAGCGATGGGGTGGCTGTCGAGACAGGGTGGCGCTTCATCCGCTTCATGCGTTTTGACGGTGGTCATCTGCTGGGTGAAGCAAAGCGAACTGGGTGCGGAGGTCTCCTCCGCCTCTGAGCAGTAGGATGAACCTTCGGGGTTTCCTCCCGGAGTGGCCGGCGCGTTATCATGGTGCGAAGATGTGGTCTCTGCTGTGGGCTCGGCCAGTGAGGATGATGGAGGGGATGCTCCCAGGGGGCTGGGACCCAGCTTCCTCATCTTGTACTGGTGTACTGCGTGCAGACTGCACCAGGCACCAGGTAAACCCACATCTCCCGCTGTCCCAGGTATCGTGCCCACTTCAGTGTCCAGGGTGCAGAGGGATGTCGAAGACCTCGCTGCTGCTCTTCGTGCGCCCTCCTTTTCCCACAGCCTGCTACCTGGGGAAGAGTCTGGACTCGAAGTGGCGATTGCCTTTTGCTGCTCGGCAGGCGACAGCTCTCTCCAAGCCACGTAGAGGTCGTGGGAGCTGGTGTTAGAGGATTCGGGGACTTGCTGGCGACCGTCGTGTGAAAGGAGGTGCCACAATGCTATGCGCTGATGGCCTTCCTTGCGATCTTGAGGTTCGCGGGCAATGCGTATCCTCTCTGCCAGCTGGTTGGCGCGGTTCACGCGTTCCTTTGGCGATCGACTCCCAGAGTGTACGCGGCTGCGGACGCGCTCCGACATTTTATCCACCAGGTCCTTGGCAGCCTCTGGGGACTTGCGCAGAGCTCTGCGGACCTTCTGCATGGCGACTTCGAGGGGGAGGGAGTACAGATCTCTCTTCCAGTGCCACGCAGTTAGCCTTTTCCGTGGGTCTGCGAGGTTGGACTGATAGATGGGCAGCGGTAGGACAACACGCGGTCGGGGGCGAAGGTCGCGGGGCTCTCCGCGGTTGTTGCCCATAATGGGGGGTCTGTGCCGGGGAAGTCGCCGTCCCCTCCGACCCTCGATCCTCGCTTGTGTATAAGCGGGACCGTCATCAAGAGGTAGCGACGGCTCATCGAAGGGGGTGCTTCCTGCGAGAGGGTGGCTGGACAAGTCATCCCTCGGCGGCGATGGGGCACCAGCTGAGCGGTAGGTGCGTCGCAAGCGGGTCCCAGAGGTGAAGGCCACACTCTTGGGGTGGGGACGTTGGCCCCAAGGGTCTCTGCGTCCTCGGGCGCGACGGGGTTCCACTGGTTCTGACCGCTTCTCCAGGGCGGAGAGGGTCTGATCATCAGGGCAAGACCTCACTTCCCCGAAGGGCAGGGTCTGGGGCTGGCCGCCGGCCAGTCATTCATCGCTCTCCACCAGGGGAAGGCCGTCACCCTCCACAAGCTCGATGCCCGCAAGGGCCGCCAGGGTCTGATAGCTCTGCTCGTCCTCACAGGTAGCGAGAGCCAGGACCTCCTCGGAGAACTCTTCTGGGACGCCATCCACCGAGGAGATGTCCTCCTGCTGCTCGATGGCCCAAACGACGGCGGCTACATACCCAGGGGAGTTCGCCAGTCGAGCGGGTGCATTGGCCCTCCACTCCTTGAGCTTAGCCTCGTCCGTACAGTTACGGACGATGTGCTCCGCAGAGCCACAGGCGAAGCACCGGCGGACTTTCGGAGCATCAGGGCGGGAGAGGCCAGGTGGTGGTGGCAAAGGAGTCACTGCCGCGGCGACGGTGGTGGCAGGCCCGTTCTCCAGCATGGCAAGAGCTGGGCGGTTCGAAGAGGGGGTACGCCTGTAGAAGGGGGTGCGAGGTGGTGGGTTAGCGAAGGAAACGGCACGGGGAGGACGGTCTTGAGAGCGTCTCTGAGCCGCCTCCGTGTCAATGTCGCTCTCCACCTCCTCAGCAACTTCCCGAATCTTCAACAAGGCGTTGTGGGTGCCTGGGATGTCGTCAGCGACGGCCTTCCTCTCCCACTCTTCTGGTTTGGAGACATCCAAGTGGATGGCTCTCAGGCGCCGCATCACCTTGGGTGCATATTTCAGCCCCCGGCGGTACGTGGAGAGCATCGACAAGTTGGTCATCTCCACGCAATTTGGGACTCTGCCGGCCAAGAAGTTGACGGAGGCCATGCGGGTCTCCAGTCGCGAGAAATACTCCGCCGCGGTCTCGCTCACCGCCTGCTTCAGGGCAATGGCCTCGCCGTGTGCGTTCTCCAGGTAGGCCTGCGTCAGAGAGCACACCGCCAGATCGCTGAAGAACACATCCAGGTCCCCGTAGCGTTGGTGCCAAGCTTGCTCGGACCCAAAGGTCCCCGCCGCGCGCTCCAAGAACTTCCTCTGCTGGTCTTGAAGAGTGTACTCCTTGAAGCTCCAAAGAAGGCTTGACACACTCGCCTGGTACTCTGATACTGATGGCGTACAACTGGGAGTGGTCAGTGCTTCGATCACGATGGCCTCCTGGAATACCTTCCGCACCATGTGGGAGTAGTGCTCCAGCTGCGTCAGGAGGCCCTCCTTGTCGGCCGATTTTGTGTCGGACGCGGAGCGGGGGAACCTGGTGACGCTCTTGACCAACTTTAGCACCATCTCTTTGGTCTTGTGCTCCAGGCGGACCTCGTCTGGAGATGCTCGCAGGTTAGTGCCCTGCGGCAGACGGACGATGCCTGGAACAAAGGGGGTGGCGCTGGGAGAGAGCACGGGGTTTGCAGCGGCGGCAGAGTGAACGGGGTTCACGGCAGCGGCAGGGTGAACGGGGTTTGCGGCGGCGGAATGGGGAAAACGGGCAGGGGGTGGTGGTCCCGGGGCATGCGCGGGCGGAGGCGCAGGCGCGGGATTTGTGGGGACTGCGGTCGGAGTGGGCGGTAATGCAGGGGCTGACGGTGGTGCGGGGAGTGGAAGAGGTGTATGGAAGGGCAGGGGTGTGGATGGTTGTGCGGCCACCACGCTCATGCTCCGGTACCAATCGGAGTTGCTGACCTCCGACCACGCGGCGAGCCCGTCCTGATCGAAGTTCTGCATCTCCGACTCCCGCGCAGTAGCAGGGATCCACTCCCATACTGGCTGCCCCATGCTGGTAGACCGCACATTGGCCGCGGCTGGGTCCCCCATTGCCATATCCATGACCTCGCGGTCGACCATAAGGACCCAGGTCTCCACACGAGGGTTGGTAAGGGGTAGGGGTGCATGGTGTAGCCGGCCCCCCATGCGCGCATATGCAGTCAGCGGCGCTCCCAGCAGGTGCATGATCCTGAACAAGATGGCGTCGCCCTGCACCCCAGCCCGGCGGCGTTCGTCCCATGGTAGGGAGACGGTTGCCGCGCCTCGCACCCCAGCTGACTGGTGCACCCACAATGACCCACCATCGTGGGTGACGAAGAGGGCTCTGACCTCTGGGTACTGAGGGTAGGAGGGCTCTGGTGCGGGATCGTCAGGGGGATCCTGAGGTGGATCACTAGGGGGGCCTGGTGGCGAGTCGCTTGAACTGGAGTCTCTGGGCTCTGAGTCGGGATTGCCACCGCCGTGCACCACCGTCTCCATCGACTGTCGCCGGCGGGCCACCATCATGTTATGGGGATTTGGCCGGCCCTGAGTGGGAGGTTCGGCGGGAGCGGTCTCAGCGGCGGTCTGAGGCACAGGAGGGGTTACGCTGGCAGCAGCGTCTGCCTCGTGTAGATGGTCCGCCGTCAGGCCCTGTGCGCTGCCCTGAGGGTCGCCTGGTGGGGAGACTCCTGCCGACGTCGTCGCACCAGGCAGCGCGAGTCCTCTCGAGAGCACCGCGGAGATGTCCAGGGCCTGTACTGCCGCTAGGACTTCTCTGCGAATGTGTTCACTTCGGCTGCTCGCGTCCGAGTCAGAGCCGGACCTGTGGGCGGCCCTCCGCCTGCGCTCAGCTCGTGCCTGCGTGCTTCGGCTGCCTCTGGTCCCCGTGCTGGTGCGGCTGATGTCCGTGCCAGAGTCGGGGTCAGAGTGATCAGGTGCGTGGCTTGGACCTGGGAGATGCTTGCCATGTGTCGCAGGGCCCGAAGATGCCCTTCGGGAACGCCGACGCCGGCGAGTCTCTGAGGTTGTCGCCACCGCGGGAAGGTGACGCACCAAGAGCTGGGTACCGCCCAAGACGTTCTGCTGAACCCCGCTGTCAAGGGGTACCTGCAGAGGGTCCGGCAGGGCCGCGGCGCCGATGCTGATGAAGTGCTGCAGCGATGAGGGATCCGCGCCTGAGTCATGAAGCGCGGAGGTGGCTGGTGCCAGCTGATGGGGCTGCTGTGGTCGATGTTGCGGCAGTGCTGCTGCTGCTGCTGCTGCTGTTGCTGCTGTAGCTGCTGCTGCTGTAACTGCTGCTGCTGTAACTGCTGCTGCATCGGTTCCAGTGGCTGCTGTTGAAGCCACTGCTGTTGCTGCTGCTGGTACGCGAGCCACTGCTGCTGCTGTTGTAGCTGTTGTTGGAACGGTGTGGGATATGCGCCCACGGGGTGATGAGTTCCCAGTGTGAACGGCACTGGTGATACTCCCCCAGCGAGGGGCGCTGATTGGGGTAATACCCAATTGACGCCGTTCCATACAGCCTGTGCAGGGGTGCCATCCGGCATGGTATAAGGGCGGGGCACCGCTGTGTAGGGCATGGTGGTGCCTGGATGTGGAATGGGGTGAGCGGAAGCGTAAGCGGCGGGTGATGGGAAGGTGAGGGGCGAGAACAATGGGGGGCGTGACGGCTCTGCACTGACCCCCATGCTGGGAAAGGACTCTGATATATGTTGCGACATACTGGCTGCTGAGCTGATCAGATCGCACGCTGGGTGTGGCAAAAGCCACAGGTGAGCAGAAGGTAGGAAGTGCTCGCCTTTATTTATTCAGTGTCGCTTTCGTGAGGGGGGGAAGGAGGAGGTGAAGGTGTAGGGCTGACTTCTGGAGACGGTGGAGCGTCGGCCAAGGTTTCACCAGGAAGCACCGGTATTGCTGGGTGGTAAGGGTCCGGGTAGTTGAAGACGAAAACCGTGAACCCCTGGTAGTACCACTCACGGTAGTGGCGCGCTGGTGGGATAGCCAGGGTGTATGCTGTCCAGGCGCTCAGTTCTCCTCCTCGTCGTCAGAGGATGAGGGGGAAGGAGGACCGCTCCAAGGACCGCTCTGCCAGAAGGCGCCTGCTGGTGGGTAGGTGGGGTCTGGAGGGAATACCCACTTGATGGGTCCTTGCTTCCACCACGCTCTTCTGTATTCTTCTGGCGAAGGGGGTACTGCCATACACCGGCGAACTCAAAAATTCGCCAGGGCTCCGCGACACAGATTTCAAGTGCCTATGTATGCAGGCAGGGGTCAAGGAACTGCAACCAGAAAGCTCAGCAAGGTCCCAGAAAGCTCAGCAAGGTCCCAGAAGGTAGCCGGACTTCGTACACTCCCAAAATATTCCAGCCAGAGGGTAAACCAGAGGTGTCCAGAAACTGTCCAGAAACTGTCCAGAAGCCACTAAAAGCGCTACTTTGAGGGGTTTTCCCAGCTGCTGGTGGCCGTGAGGGCGGTATTGGGGGGTTCTAGGGTGTCCTATGGGGTCTGGGGAAGGAGTTTTTGGTGGTGGGGGCTACTGTGGAAGGTTTGGGGGTAGGCTGAAAAGGGGCTAAAACGGCTATTTTGGGCTGTTTTTGGCTGTTTTTCGCCTTTTTAAGGCTCTAGAAAGTGAGCTATGGGGTTTTCCTGGCTACTATAAACCGGGGAAACCCTTTAGGGTGCTCCCTGACGGTTGTTTGTAGCCTGGGGCAGACTTGGAAGTTAAGATCGGAAAACGAATGCTGACTTTTTTGAGCCTGGTTGGGTCCCCAGTGTTAAGGGGCGAAAATATGAAGTTTTGGAGATGTTTTCCAAAGGATACGGCCGTTGAATACGAAAAAAAATGTACTTACGGAGGCTAAAATTGCGCCCAGATAGCCGGAAGTGCAGCTCTCCCCCTGTATTACAACGGAAGTTACAAAAGGCCCGTGGGCGAGTTGCGCAGAGGCGAAATCGCAGCACGCTGATACCAAATGTGCCAGGGGCACGACGACAGATGCTCGGAGATATGTTTTTGATTGAACGTGCAAAGGTACACAATTCGGATTTTTATAATATACTGGATCAGGGCCAGATTGAGGTACAAACGATAATTCGGTTCCGAGTTCTGAAGGCTAAACACTTCTCAAGTGCTCTACTTATTCACTCGTCACTCAGGTTGCAGGGTCAACCACTCGAGAGCCGATGTCACACTTCGGCTCAACGTTCAGTTCCCGATCCGATTTCATTTCTAATTCCGATTCGTCATTCTCGATTCAGATGTTATGCCAACAGGCTGACACGATGACTGCCCCACAGTACTGTCATACTACTGTACTGTCATACTGTCATACTGTCATAGCGTCATACTGTCATACTGTCATAACCTTAATATCTGATATTCGATTTCATTGTCTTTTCAACCCCGATGCGAATCTGACCATTCTTCGAGGGTCTGACTGAGTTCCACGATGACACCCCCCACAGTACTGTCATACTACTATAGTGTCATACTGTCATACTGTCATAGTGTCATAGTGTCATACTGTCATACCCCGGACATCTGGTATTCATTCTCATCGTGGTTTCAAGCCCAATCTCACTGTCATCGTGCCAATCCCAGATTACCCCCGATGACACACATACGGACGCATAGACATATCGGCTCACGCTGTGCCTCCGGGCACACATATAGTGCCCATGCATGTGTTGTATAAAATACAACACTACCCTCCAGCGAAGTGGTTTGCTATTACCATTATCGTATGCTGTGGGACATCAAATATATGATCAGAGAGCATGGATATATATATATATGTACCATGTTTGTCAATATCGGAGAGACTATGTCTTCTTTAGAATCCTCATGACTATATGTATAATGGTGCTATACTGATGTCAACACCTTCTCTCCGAGTGATTTATTAATTTCAGATGTAATGTCGTGGTATAAAATATGTCCACGTCATTGGCACAAGTCATGTTGTGTCCATGCATACACGATTTTAGCGCAGGTCACAATACAGTGCCCGAGCATACGTGATTTTAGTATAGGTCACATTGTGCCTCCATTTATTACATCTGAGAATATCTGTTACTCATCTTTGTGAGTCTATACAGCATTGTGCTGATTGCAATGCTTTCTCTGGTGACTTATATATCACAAATTATACCAATGTGGTGATCAGTCCAGTGCAATATTTTGTCACCGGAATGTACAGGGATTGTGAATGATTGCAATCCAGCCGGAGGAATAATCTCAACAGCTATTCTGTACTAATGAATACATCGGAGTTATACTCATTTCGACGATTCAAAACCTATGTCATTTGTAGTAATGACAATTCACATGGATATATAGGTTTTTATCAGAATGCTTTTATGTGATGTCAATATATTATGAACAATTCACTTGCATCTCAGGACAAAGGAGTTACGCTTGGAAGGTCTTGAATGGTGGTCTCCCAACAGTTATCAGCTGTTATTCTAGTGCCACATTTTGCCTTCAGCACTGGGACTATATCATCCAGTCTTACAGCGATACACTTGTCCTTCCCACTCTTATGTACGGCTATAGTGCCAAAGTGTATCAGGTGGGACATATATATACATATATACATCTTCTGATCCAGGAAATGCAATTAAGCATGGTATCAGGTTATGTGTTATGTATATAGTTCAGCATTCCAAACTTACTCGAGAATGTAAATGCTGAGCAAGAGTCAACTTATAGTCATTGGAATATAGTTTCCCATCCGAGTTTACACTTTATTAGTGATGGTGGATTCAACGTTGTACAGATTTCAACGTTATTTGTGGATGCAGTGGTTTTATCAAAAGCAATCCATCAGAAATCATCAGATCGGAATATAAAATGGATATGTGTGAATCCTATCCACCTTCTTCCCCCTTGAGGAAGTGTGAACACATAGGCAGTCAGTTATTTATATACCTTATAGCTTATAGCTTATAGCTTGCAGTCCTTATAGGAAACAGCTTATACAGTTTTAGGGTTGCAGCCCTACAGTCCTTGGGTTGTAGCCCTGCAGTTTTTGGGTTGTTGCCCTACAGTTCTTGGGTTGTTGCCCGCAGTATTATCATGTCTATGATGATTTAGCATGATATAATAATGCCAAAAAACGAAGTTTTTCGAAATAAAACTCG
Source organism: Cymbomonas tetramitiformis (assembly GCA_001247695.2). NCBI lineage: Eukaryota > Viridiplantae > Chlorophyta > Pyramimonadophyceae > Pyramimonadales > Pyramimonadaceae > Cymbomonas > Cymbomonas tetramitiformis. Next base: position 56,981 of record LGRX02002067.1, read on the forward strand.
CATTTTAGAGCATGTATAGTTACAGTGACCCTGTTACTCAATACAGTGTTTAGGGTGTTACTTGATGTCAGTAACCCTAATACAGGTAAAAAATAAGCAGTATAACGTTTTTGCAAAGATTTTTAAGCAAAACTGCATTCAATACCTAAGTGAATGTTAAGTGATTTTCAGAGGGTACGTTACACCCCTGACACACACATTTAAATATTAGGGTGTTACAGGGTGTTACACGTGTTATGTCTTTCAGGGATTGTTATTTGATAGATAAATATCCATTATAGCAAAAAAAATCAATCCCGAATTTGCAAAAGATTACACGTATTGTATTTTGACCGATTTTTCGTTACAGCCAATATGTTCACCCCTATATATTACACACCTAATATCTAGGGTGTTACACGAGATATGACTATTGTCATTATGATTTTCTCATACCTCAATAGGTATAAAATCATATTATCAAATAAAATAGGGTCCGATTTTCAATTTTCAAATCTATCGCAAACGGATTTTACCCATTTTGGCCGTTTTTGGCTATATGTATATATATATATATATACATATCTCTGTGTGTGTGTGGACTGCAAAGTACAGAAGCACTGCAAATCACTTCACCTTTGCACATGACAAATTTCATGGCATAAAAGTGAATTATTCTGCATATCAACATCTGAGGTTGATCACATTTCTGGGTTTTACTGATTGAAACCCATGGAGGCAAATGCACTCTCTGGTGATATTTAAGATAAATAAACTGTAAATGAATTCACAGTTGTGCCAGATCCTAAGATATATTTGGATGTATACAACGAGTATATCAAGTGATATCTCTGTGTTCAAATACATCTGGACACTGCTAGATGTAATCTGAGCAGTTTTTACACAACACATGTTTGTGTGTATGTACGTCCACAACCACCTTTTGTCAATTCATGTGTGGTTGCTGATCTGAGTTGGTACATGCATGTGAAGTGATCATCTGTATCAACTGTCAGAATGCAATGTAGATATTGATGTTGCTCCAGCGATAGTGTGTGGAATGACGAGTGGACTGCACCCAACAGTTACCAGCTGTTTAATGGGTGCAGTATCTTGCCTTCGGGTCTGGAGATAACTCCATCCAGCCCTACAGCATCTTGTCTTATCCTGCTCCCTTATCTATCGCAATCACTGACATTTTCCACGCACATGTGTTTGGAAAATGGTATCTATGTATTATGTATAAGATATTGGTATTATACATTGATCATGTACACTTGCTGACTTAGTGTAATGTCAATATATCCATAACATGTACTGACATTAATATTATTGTAAGGACTATGATAAGTACTGTTATATCTAGTTTTATAGTGATGTGCATCTGATGGGATGGTATACACAGTAACTATATATTGTATATGTACTTACTGATTGAGTACACTGAAGTAAATCGATATAAGTTAATCATACAGGTTTGTCTGTATACCACTGGACAGCATATCACAAGTATGATGTATATCAATATTTTTAGTATACTGCTGTAATCTTGTACATCTCATCCTGATGAATGATGAGTTGAATGGTAAATTTCACAAGTAGCTCCGATGAGTATCCAACTTGATTAACAGGAGAACATATGTCCAATCCCAAATCCTTCGTCATGGAACAACTGTACTAATTCCTGTCTTAACAATCAAGACTGGCATCTTATACTACTTGGGTTTTGAATATAGCACTGGACTTGCAAGTTCTAGCAATATGTCACAGTAAATAAGTATGTATGACAGTATGCACAGCCGCTATCGTGATCAGGTTGCATGCGTGCATGTCAAGCAATAATGTATGGATGTATATATACCATGCACAGTAGTAGCAAAGTATTTATGCATGTATGCATGTATACTGGATTTTTACATGTGTATATCTAGCTTGATCACATGTATATCCCGTGCACACAATCAAAGTATGCCATGTGATAGTGATCTGTGATAATAATGACCATTCATTCACAATCACAGTATTCATGTGTATGACGATGACGATATCGCACACTCTATCTCTGCACAGCATGTGTGTGTATAACAATGCTGATGTCGCACACAGTATCTCTGCGCAGCATGTATGTGTATAGTTGGGCCTTATTTTATCATGCGTCAATCTGTCGCTGTATGCGCCCACTTGGTGCGATATGGTACGAACATCGAGATTTTGCACACTATGTATGCGCGTGATACGAATTGTGTATGTCGCATGTCGATATGCATGTTGATGCATGCGTCGCACGGTACGAACTATGATCATCGCACATCTGCGTCGCACGGTACGAATTGTGATCATCGCACATCTTTATGTATACTGTACGGGTCGCGCGGTACAATTGCGAATGTCGCTGTCGCTGATGATGAGATTGTGTGCATCTCTGTTGCAGTTGATGAGATTATATGCACTGACGCTCATTTTTCATATGCGCGCTTAATTCTCGCACATCGTACCATACCCTGCGATTATTGACATCATACATATATCGTGCGCACACCTCGACGCAGTATATGCTGAATGTGATTTATGTCGCGCCGACAATTTTATGCACAATTCCGCTCGGATCGCTGACGATGTATTGAAGCGAAAGCTGTCGTGTATGTGCAGATATTCGACGGTATGTATGCGAACTCAGTCGCGCTGTATACAAATCAATATACGTATATGTGTCAATTCTGCTGCACTTGAGTTCTCGTTCTTCGCCTGAGCGGAAGCAATGCCACTGTCACGGTTCTATATGCGAACGTATATTATTCGGGCTGCAGATATTCAATTTTATGCGAGCGCTATCGTATGTGCGCCTCCTGCAACCTGCGAACAATATTAAATATGCTATGTCTATCTCTGCACCCACTTGGGTTCTCGAGTATCGTGCCTGGACGACTTTTAGAATACCACTGATACGGCTGTAGATACAAGCGCCGTGAATATATTATCAATATACAATGAAACACTGCATTGCTGGCGTGAATATATTATCAATATACAATGAAACACTGCATTGCTGTCCAACTTTGCAGTGTTTCATTGTATATTGATAATATATTCACGGCGCTTGTATCTACAGCCGTATCATCCCGGGTGGAGCGTATTTTCCTTGGATTTTTGGGTCCGCCGCCGAGAGTGCAAAAACGTTTGTCACTCTGCAGAGTGACTTTTTTTCTTGACACTCGGCGAGAGTGACTTTGGGTGCAGGTCCCGGGTGGAGCTTTTTTTCCTCTCGGTTTTTCGGACCGCCGCCGAGGGGCAAAACAGTTTGTCACTCTGCAGAGTGACTTTTTCCCTTGACACTCGAGAGTGACTTTGGGTGCGCGTCCCGCGCGGAGCTTTTTTCTCCGGATTTTCTAGACCGCCGCTGAGAGTGCCAAAAAGTTTGTCACTCCGCGGAGTGACTTTTTTTCTTGACACCCGAGAGTGACTTTGGGTGCGAGTAACGGGTGGAGTTTGTTTTCTCAGGATTTTTCGGACCGCCGCCGAGAGTGCAAAAAAGTTAGTCACTCCGCAGAGTGACTTTTTTTCTTGACACCCGAGAGTGACTTTGGGTGCGGGTCCCGGGTGGAGCTTTTTTTCTGATGATTTTTGGGACAGCCGCCGAGAGAGCAAAAAAGTCACTCCGCGGAGTGACAATTTTCAATAGGTACCGCAAACTTTCTCAAAAAGTTTCGGACCGCCGCCGAGAGTGCAAAAATGTTTGTCACTCCCATGAGTGACTTTTCCTTGCACAGAGGACTTTGGATCACGGGTCCCAGGTGGACCTTTTTCTAAGTTTTTCGGACCTGACCGCCGCCGAGAGTGCAAAAACAGTTTGTCACTCTGCGAGTGACTTTTTTCCTTGACACTTGAGAGTGACTTTGAGTGCAGGTCCCAGGTGGAGCTTTTTTCCTTTCGGATTTTAAAACCGCCGCAGGGTGCCAAAAATGTTTGTCACTCCGCAGAGTGACTTTTTTCCTTGACATCCGAGAGTGACTTTGGGTGCGAGTCCCGGGTGGAGCTTTTTTTTCTAGGATTTTTCGGACCGCCGCCGAGAGTGCAAAAAAGTTACTCACTCCGCAGAGTGACTTTGTTTCTTGACACCCGAGAGTGACTTTGGGTGCGGGTCCCGGGTGGAGCTTTTTTTCTGATGAGTTTTGGGACAGCCGCCGAGAGAGCAAAAAAGTCACTCTGCGGAGTGACAATTTTCATATGGTACCAAACTTTCTCAAAAAATTTCGGACCGCCGCCGAGAGTGCCAAACAGTTTGTCACTCCGCAGAGTGACTTTTTTTCCTTGACACCCGAGAGGGACTTTGGGTGCGGGTCCCGGGTGGAGCGTTTTTTCCTTTTGGATTTTTAAAACCGCCGCCCAGAGTGCCAAAAAAGTTTGTCACTCTGTAGAGTGACTTTTTTCTCCTTCTTCTGTGTTTCACACCGTAATTTTCGAATCAGCAATCACGTTTTTGTTTGTTTGTTTTGAGAGTAACTTTTTTTTTTTTGAAAATTCGTATCGCATCTTCGCATGTGATTTGACACTCATAGATATAACTACACACCCGACCGCGAGGCGAGGCGAGGCGAGGCCCCCCAGAGGCCTCCCTATTAAAGGGGCTCTATCCCTTCGTGACACCTCCGGCTCGGCTCGGTATGTCGGTGAAAATATTTCAATCGACGAGCATTTTTTCCTTCTTTTTCGTAGATCTAAGATCATACGATACCCATACACATTGTACCGATACGCATAGAATGTTTTTGTACGGTTAGATGTTTGCGGTTTCAAGACATCCAGCCCAAGTTGAAGTTCAAAATGTTCATATCCATAATGGCAGCCTTCCACATGTCGGATATAGTCAAACGACATGTTAAACACGAACACAATGTTGCTCCACGATCCGAGCGTTTTTCCCGTCCGTAGATTATCCTGGAGTGCAGCTTTCCCTCCCTCTAGTCAAACGCACCGAGGCTCGTTTTCCTGAGCGTGACATTCCTGTGCTTAACTTTCCTTTCCTATTTTCCGATATTGTTCTCCTTGCCACTTTACCGTAAACTGTTCAAGGCTTGCAGTGGTCCGCTCGGTTTCATCTCCGCCCTCGTGGGGCATGCGCTCGGATCTATCCGTGAGAAGATGCAGTCTGGGATCGTTGCACCAGGAAGAAACCCTGAACGAAGCTACTATTCCCCCAGCAAGACAAATCAACAATTTCTGGTATTGGCGTTCATCTTGCCAACTTTTTTACTTAGCGTCATCGTGACCTCCCACCTGGTAGTGGTCTTGCCAGGATCACCGCCTTCAAAAGGAATCCAGGACGCGCTTCCATACAGTGTACCGTACAAAAGAAATCCACAAGATATGAATCCTCAGTACAGGATCAAGGCGACAAATGGCGCCTGGCGTGCGTATCAAAAATCAGGAGTACCTCCTAGTGTAGTAGATCAGCTGAAAGAAAGGTGCTTTCAACGAGACCTTCAGCTGATGTATTTTAAGGTTTACGCGGCGAGTATTTTGTTATGCCATCTGTGGTCCGTGGCGGCTTGTTTTGCTCTGCAGTTATGACTAATGTGCCTCGCCAGTGATACTTGGCGCCGAGCATAGTTGCGTACTGCGTGCATGCTTATCCCAGAAGCCAGAAACCATGCATGTAACACAGTTCACAGACGTGACTTCACCAGACTCGGTATTGTACTTTGCGTCTCATGTTCGCTTGCGAAATCGCGAACGTCCACTATTTCTTTATGTATTTCCCCTTATCTTAGAACGCGAAATTTAGAAATCATTTCCCTGACTCTCGCGCGTGTTTCTGATCTCCAGTCGCAAGAGGCGCGCGATGGAGATAAGGCTCAACTCCAGCAAGTTCAGTGCTTTACAGCACTATCGCGAGTCCCATGACCCCCAGGTTGCTTCATTCTCGCATAGCCGACACGCTGGTACATACTCTATCGCCCACATACGATACTAAACCCTCGTTTTTCACTTCAATGTCGTCGCTGTCTGCGCAGCCTCGCAACTCATCAGTGATGCGAAACCGATATGCCTGCGCCCATGACCTAAACCCGTGCAAGCCAGTCGCGCCTGCTAACCTTACTTGGGTCTATTTGGGGTCAAGCAGTTTTAACCATTCTCATCGCAAGCCTCTGCCTATTATCGGCTGCTGAAGCACCGGCGCTCTTTATAGAACTATATTTGTAATATCGTATGTCAAGTGTAGCACCTGTCGCGCCTTGCCATGTTACGCCTTATCACGACCTGGAGCACGCTGCCCTTCTGTGCTATGGGGTGCTGACCGATGCATTTGCGAACAGCCGCACCTGTGCGAAACTGGAAACCAGTGCAAAATTTCAATGGTGAAGCTCTAAGCTGATCGATTATTAAGCACTGACCAGACCCGAGGGGTGGTGGAGGTGTTGGCTGCGGTGCATCCCGACCGGGGACGAGAGGTGGTAGGCGTGTGCTACGGTGCAATGACCGGGCCCGGGGTGGTGGAGGTGGGGTCTGTGGTGCAGTGACCGTGGCCGGGCGGTGGAGTGTGGGCTGCGGTGCAGTGACTGGCCAGGGACGGGCGGTAGAGGCGTGTGCTACGGTGCAGTCCCGGCCGGGGCCGGGGGCGTGGAGGTGGGCTGCGGTGCATCGGCCGGGCCTAGAGGTGGTGGGGTGTGGGCTGCGGTGCGACCAGGCCCAGGGCGGTGGAGGTGTGGGCTGCGGTGCATTGACCGGGCCTAGAGGTGGTGGAGGTGTGGGCTGCGGTGCGTTGACCGGGCCCAGGGTGGTGGAGGTGGGCTGCGGTGCAGTGACCGGGGACGAGGCGGTGGAGGTGTGGGCTGCGGTGCACGTCAGTGAGCCCGGGGCCGGGGGCGGTGGAGGTGTGGGCTGCGGTGCATTCTGACCGGGCCTAGAGGTGGGTGGGCGTGCTACGGTGCGTTGACCGTGGCCAGGGGTGGTGGGGTGTGGGCTGCGGTGCAATCTGACCGGGGCCGAGGGAGTGGTGGAGGTGTGGTCTGTGGTGCACGTGACCGGGCCTAGAGGCGGTGGAGGTGTGGGCTGCGGCGCATTGAACGGGGCCGAGAGTTGGTGGAGGCGTAGGCTACGGTGGATTGACTGCGCCAGGGGCGGTGGAGGTGTGGTCTGTGGTGCATTGACCGGGGCCCAATGTGGGCTGCGGTGGAATTGGAAGTGGGGTCACAGGCTTGCCTGGCTGATGCGGTGCAGCTTCGCCTGGGCTTTTCTCAAAATTGCCTTTGATATGGGATTCGTGGCCACTGCATTTCGGCAGGCGCAGCTGTCATCGCGGGCCGGCGCGTGGTGCCATACTCTCCACCGCCACCTTATCCCCCACCGTTACCGTCTCCCCCTTCTCCGCCTCCTCCATCGCCCTCTCCTCCCCCTCCTGGCAAGATGCGCGAGATGATGCGATACCTGCACATGCCGCCCCCACCTGAAGGGTGCGTTTAGTCCACCCCTTCCTTCCCTCCCTCCCTCCCTCCGGGGCACTGCAAAGAAGTTGCAACAGGAATTTTGAGTTTTCTTTTGGAGGAGAGAAGTGCCGGCGACGCCTTCTCGAGGAAGTAATACTGGGGCTGGGCACCACAACAGCAACAGGTGTGACTGCCAGTCTCTCACATCTGTTTAGCGATCACAGGTGCCCGGCGTAGGGCTTCCAGGCCCAGGCCTGCGCGGGCGCCCGGTTTTCTTGGGTATCGTCGTCTTCGAGTCCGACAGTGAAATAGCATACCCAGTTGAGTCAAGTTCGTCACAGCATTTTGGCCAATCCCCACAATTTCCTGGTTTCGAGCCGGAATTTCGAGAGGTCGCCAAGTCTCCGCGATTTATATCTGCGGTGCGAATTCTACTGCATCCCAAAAAGTGATGGAGACAAGGGATGGGGCACGGAGCAGCTACCAAGACCCCATTACTGGGCAGTGGGTGCCGCTGAGGCGAACGCACCACTCAAACACCGCTGGCCAGGTGCGCCTCCGACCCCTTCCTCAAGGGGGGCTTCTCCGGGAGCTTCACTAGGCCAAGGAGTCCCTGAGATGCGGAGCAGGAAGGGTGCTGGGGAAACACCCTCGATGGGCAGTGCATGCGACGAGCAACGGCCGTTAGTGCAGTAAGTACCTAAGGCGCCGCCGCTGCCTGTGTAGCAACCCCGCAAGCACGGCCAGGAAAGCTGCGCGGCCTCTGAAGTCTTGCGCACAGGCCACAGTGTGTACTCAGTTCCCATTGGGCCACGTGGGCAGAAGCGCCCGTTGCCATGCACGTGATTGGCCCCAGCGCTCTCAGGCAAGGGAGCTGTGGAGAGCGCAGGCGGCAGGCACCCTCGGCGTCTCCGCCACGACGAAGAGCCAGCTTGAGAGCCTCGCCAAGAGCGGCGATGCTCCGGGTGGCGCCCGCATGACGCAAAAGGAAGCCTCGGTCTCCCAGATGATCAGCGAGGCGCTCGTCGCAGCCACCACCGGGCAGAAGGTGCGCTTCTGATTGGCCGCCGCGCCGGATCGGCCGGGTTCGATTGGCCGAGAAGCTCTGGCAGAGAGCTGCGCGCTTCGCGGAGCTCCCCTTTGGGTAGCGCGTCCGGTATGTGCGAGCGGCCAAACCTCGCAGGCCTCGGGGCAATGGTGCTGCGCCCGAACGCCGTGGGCTTTAGATTATCCTCCAGGGAAAAGGCCTCGAGGGGTCCCTGAAGAACCCGGGCGCACGGGACTGACGATCTCTGCGCGCTGATTAAGAGCCCGGGCGCACGGGACTGACGATCTCTGCGCGCTGATTAAGAGCCCGGGCGC
>LGRX02002068.1:0-17869 GCA_001247695.2 Cymbomonas tetramitiformis
TTGTGCTAGGGTAAGTCACGAGACAGTATGATGGCGCGTCAGAGCTACGAGTGACGGGTACTATGACAGTCACCAGTGATAGGCATTTATGTGACCAGATGACAAAAGGGTCTGACAGAAATGACTGACAGAAATGCCTGACCCGAAAGTGAGTTTTGGTGGAAAACCAGCAATCAGAGATATTGCCAAGTCAGCACAGTTATAATTATCCAGAGTGATATGGAGTGGCTCGGAATATAGTGATGATATAACTGGGCTAGTCGACAGATTCTATGATGTGACAGATCGAGTTCTCATGAAGTATGATGAGACCTGACAGGAGTCGACATCGAGTTATGTTCGAAAGTTCGAGATCGGAAACCATGGTATAAAGCAGCCGAACAGGCTGAATGAAACAGTTTTTGAATTCGAACAGTTGAAGGTGAACAGCCACACCTGGCTGTTGTAACTCCGACATTTAAGAAAGATCCGATTCACATATATGTATCATGCTTACAGCCATACATATCTCTTGCAGGCTTGAACTAGGTTCCATGTATTGTTAAGTAGACTTAGAAGCTCTTAGAGAGCACCCCCGAACAACTGGTATCAGCGTGGTTGCGTTAGACGCGACCTGTTTGTGCCGACTGCAACTTCGGTGTACAATTATCGGCACACGACTTCTCCGCGAGGCCTTTCCGCGAGTTTCCACAAGAATTTTGAAGACCACGACGTAAAACGCGCTTAATTGCGTCTGCCTTTCGTCAAGGCTGCGAATATCGACGGAAAATATATCATATACTGTTCCTGAATGCATATACCGCACGTACAAGTGCGATTGTAATTCGTCTTTGCAGGTACCTTTCCGCGGGATCTGTCTTTTGTTCAACCGAAATCGGCGTCAATCGGCAGAAATTTATCGCCCGTACTGTGTGAGTTCACTGCCGTTAACGTGCGTTCACTCACAACGCAGTCATGGACTTTCAGCATGGAATTCCGCCGCATACGGCTGTAGCGGCTTCCACGGAGCAATCGCAGTTTCTTTCGGCGGCGAATTACTCTGAATCACCCGACCCCAGAATTGTTTCACACGCCTTTCTGCAATCGGCTGCGCACACGCAACCTGGACGCTCGTACGTTGGCTCAACGCAGCAGCTTGACGTAAATTCTGCGTACGGATTTTTGCAAGAACTGTCGCAGCGTAATTTTATGACGGCGCCGCCGCAATTTCCGCGGAGTTCGTACAATTTTTCTGGCCCCCACAGTGGGTACGACGAGCGCAGCTCCAACGGCAGCCCAATTATGGCAACGCCAGCCGGTCAATTTTGGCAGCCGCAGCCCCGTGAGGATTTAGCTCACCAGCGGAATCTTCAACAGCAAATTTTTCTGCAACAACAGCAGTACGGTCAGCAGCACCAACTGCCACCACGTGCCTTGTGGCCGCATAACACTCCGTTGCCAGCGGCTGCGTACGGCGTACCAATGGGGTACCCTTCTCCGGGTATGCTGTCTCCCCCGGTGCCGAATTTGCCAGTGCCCGAGCTTTCTCCGTACCCCACGGCGTCAGTGGCACCGAATTGGGCCCTGTCCTGTCCTGTTCCAGTGACGGAAGCAGCTGTGCAGCAACCACCTGCTGTGACACCTTTAGTGCACGTTACCAGCGCAGGAATTACCCCCTCGGCAGGGGGGGGGGAGTTGTGCAAGTACCAGTGAGCCCAGTACCACTGAGTACATTGTCCAGTGAGCCAGTAGGGGTTATTCCGGCACTGGTGACCCCTGTTCATACCCCTGTTTTCACTCCGATTGCCACTAAGCTGCAGGACTTAGAACGGATGAACATGGCAGCACTGGCAGCACAATCCGTCTCTGCGACCTCTTGCCCGAAAGCGGGGAATCGGGCCTCTACATCGACCCTTTCCGCCGGAGGCTCTGGCGAAATTCCAACGTCATCGGTGTCAGGAGGTGCCACTGTTGTCACTTGCCCAATGGTGGGGGATAGGGTCCCCACGTCGACCCTTCCCGCCGGAGGCTCTGGCCAAATTTCAACGTCATCGGTGTCTGGAAGTGCCACTGTTGTTACTTGCCCAATGGTGGGGGATAGGGTCCCCACGTCGACCCTTTCCGCCGGAGGCTCTGGCCAAATTTCAACGTCATCGGTGTCTGGAGATACGGCTATTACAACGTCATCGGTGTCTGGAGATACGGCTGTTATAACGTCATCGGTGTCTGGAGATACGGCTGTCGCAACGTCATCGGTGTCTGGAGATATGGTCGTTACAACGTCATCGGTGTCTGAAGGTACGGCTGTTACAACGCCATCGGTGTCTGGAGTTACGGCTGTTACCGACACACGAACTGGCTCGACGACGACGCTGGGAGGACTGGCTGTAACCAGCGAGGGGCGCGCTGAACGAACCAAGAAGCTACCAGAACGTACCGAGCTTCTGATCCAGCGCAGCAGAGCCGCTGTCAGTCAGACTGCGACTGGTCAAGCGTCCTCTAGCTCGACTGTCTCGGCATCCTCACCTTCAATGCCGGGACAGTCAGCAAACGCTGCTTTAGCGGCCAAGGCAGGTGTGGTCCCAGTCGCCCAAGCAGGCGCAGTTCCGGCGATTCGCGATCCGAATCCCTCACCTGTCCTGAGCGCCGGAGGCTCTGGCGAGAACCTGACTCAGCCAGCATCAGCCTTGCAACACGCGGACTTTGTATTGCCTGATTCCTATGTCTCTGCAGAGGACTTTCCAGCACTGCCCCTTCCAGCGACACCGCGCCCAGCGATGGAACCCAGAGGAGGGGAATTAGCCAGCCGGGAATTGGTGGCTGCCCTGGAGAGAGTCGGACCGCAGCTGAAGGAAGGAGCACGGTCTGTTAGAGCTTTGAGAGAATCAGCCCGTCTCCAGGCATCAGAGCTTCCAGCTCAGCCAGCTCGGCAGGCTCAGCCAGCTGGACAACCCTCAGTTCCTCAAGGGGACAGGCAGAGATCGCCAGACCGAAGGAAGGATTTCCGGTCGCCAGAGCAAATAGCTCTGGACCGTGCGTACAGCAAGTGCGGGAAGGACCAGAAGGTCCGGGTGGTCAGATGGATAGAGGGAAGCACTGCGTGGAGCGACCACAGTGGGGACAGCGCGGAATCGCAGGCTTCAGCCCCCGTGAGGTTGCAGATAGTTGCTCTGTCAGCTGAGGAAAAGAAGACTCTCACACAATGGTTCTACAATGAACCACGCACCCGGAGCGGGAAGATCATTTGGCATCCGGCCTCTCCGCAGGAGTTGGCTGTGCTACAGGCCGGAGTGACAGAGAGGGAATACAGGCGTGCCCTTAAACACGGGACTCTGCTACACCAGGAAGGGCTACCAAAGAAACTCTTTGCAGGAGTGAACTTTGGCAGAGCACGTGTTAAAGAAAGAGGAGCGACCCCCACCCGCAACACCTTCTCAGCCCTCTCGGAACGCTTCACGGCACTCTCAGCGGCTCCAGCAGAGGCCCAGAGGCAACCATCCGTGCCGCAGTGGGAGGAAATACCCAGATGCGGATTGGCATATCCCCCTGGCTTCTCACCAATTCCTCGTTTCCCTCCCAGCAGCGACAGCAGCGGGTCCAGTGACTCCAGCGATTCTACAGTTTCCCCGGAGCGAGGCAGCCGCGGCAGCAGCAGGCGTAGAGGCAGAGGCAGCAGCAGCGGCAGCAGCAGGCGGCAACGGAGGCGGAAGAAGCAGTTAGCCAAGAAGAGGGCAGTCAAGGCAGCAAAAGGGAAGGCTATATATGAGGAGCCTGCCTCTCGAGTATCAGCTCTGGAGCCTGAGCTGACAGAAGGGATGGCTGTCAGAACTCTGTTCAAAGACAAGGCTCTGCGGGACCAGGCTTTTGAGTGCCTCCCAGAAGAGCGTCAGAAGGCCGTCGCTCTGGCAGCAGCTCGAGGTGAAGTGGTGAGTTGGGAAGAGGAGGGCTGGGAAGCTTTGATAGCAACCCAGAGGGAGGTTCTGAAGGGAAAGGAGGCCATCTGCGCAGTAGTCCCTTCACCCGAAGAGTCGGAGTGGGTCTGGTATGACTGGACTAAGGCTCGGCATCCCTCACTGAGTCCCGACGAGGCGTGGCGCTTAGCCATAACCACCCGATCTGAGTCCGGAGGATCCCCGTCCAAGTCTGGCAATGATGAAGCATCAGGCTCAGCGTCATCGGCTAAGGCAGCCCCACCAAGCCACGAAGCCCTGGAAGAGTGGAGAGACCCTCTGGTACCCATCACTGTAGAACAGGGTATCAGGGACTACGTGAGGCGCCACGATGCTGATGCTCAGACAGCCGTGGCCATAGCCAAACAGTACTCCACTCTAGCGATTAGCTATGGGCACGCTCAGAACCACAGAGCTCGGGAGTCACTGATCAGCCCAGTGATGCAGCTGGTAGGACCCAGACGGGATCAGGCTGTTCAGAGCGGCACGGATTGCAGCAGATGTGGTAGACTGTTGTTGTCACCAGCTGGAGGAGTTAAGGTCGCCTCGGGGTTAGTATGGGACGTCATGCTGGGACCCAACAGAACGTGTGAGCAAATTCCACTCTGTCAGAATTGTACTCAGCCGCCCTGGTCTGGTGCATTGGCCCAACAGCCCAACATCCCAACTCCCAGTGTCACTTTACCACAGTCACAACCCCCTCGACAGTCCCAGCCTCCACCTCCACCAGAGGAACCTGAGGAAGAACCTCCGAACTGTCCACCGCCCCGAAGACCAGTCGAGCAGGAGCAGATAGAGAGGGATCAACAGCGGGCAGACTATACCAAGCTGAAGGAGTTGGAAGTTGAGGACAGATTGTTGCTCTCTCTACGGAAACTACGGGACCGCATCACCACGTACACATGCCCTACGGATAGCCCCAGCGGGGACAGACCATCTGGACATCTGTTAGCTCCCCTGAAGAAGTTCATGAGAGAACTGCAAGATCACTTCAAGGAGGCACTGGTGAAGAGGGCGTTGACGAAGAAGAAGTCCTGCGACGATGGAGATCAGGAAGGGGCCACCATCACTACCGTGCCAGAAGAACTACGACTGATCATCAGGGACCGGGTGGAGGGGTCAGCGCAAGGAGTTCTAAATCAGAAAGTGTTGGCCAACCAGATGCAGAGTCCGGACGACTTAGTGGCCACGCTTGCGCGAGCGTGTGTTACTGACGCTCGCCTGAGTATCTTACCCAATATGCTGTCGCGAGCTCGTCAAGCCTCTGGCAAGAACGCTGGAAGAAACGCCGCCACCTTCCATCACTCACTCATGGAGTCCTTCGACATGTTGGAAATGCTGCATAATCATGGGGTGACGGGACCAGTAAGTAGAGCGGCACTACCGGGAATATTCCTAAGTGGACTGACACCAGAACTGCATGCCAGAGTCCACAAGGAATTGGTTGGAAAGGTGGATTTCAACCAGAGCTCTGGGAAGGTTGGATGGGAGGCAGAGCTACTGCGCAGATATGTGGAGCAAGCTACGATGGAGGAGCGCAAGGATCCTGCGCATCTGAAGACTGCCCGCGATCAATCCCCCTTCCCTGTAGCTCCCTTGGCAGAATTCTGGGAGGAAGAAGCATCTCCCAAGGAACAATGCTACGCCATGCCCACGACCACGACTCCAACGGAAGTGGAAGGCCGGCAGCTGCCAGGATCGTCAATCTACTCTGGCTGTCGAAAATGCAAGTCCAAGGAGCATCTGGCTCGCGACTGCCCACATCAACACCAGCCCCAGCAGAAAGCAGCCTGGGTCAAATGTATCTGGGAGGAGGCCTTCGAGACCTTCATGAACGCGGGAATAGATACTGGATCTGGCGGGATAGTGGAGCAGCAGCTGGCACTGGTGGCCCCGGAGCACATGGATTTTGCCGAGGGAGAGTCGACGGGGGCCGGTGCCTCTCCCGGACAACGCGGATAGGCCCCCAGGCCCGCGAGGTAAGTACTCCGCACCTCGCGATGGCCATCAGGAGGGAGGCCGACTCTGGAAGAGCACCAGAGAGAGGCAGGCAAAGTCAGACCTACCGGTGGATCACTCACTTCAGAGAGGATCATCGGATGAGGCACGGACCAGGACCAGCGCAGCGAGCGGTGGAGAAAATGAGGCGGGCATTACGCTGGCTGAAGAGGTCACGGCCAATCACAGTGGTAGCACCAGGGAGAACTGAGCCAAACGCTGCGCCTCGAACTGGTGTATGGACATGCGCCAGCGACTCAGTTGGACCTCTTCATGAACGCAGCTCTGGAGGGAGGCGCAAAGAGGAGGAAGGGAGGTCGCACAGCAGCGGACAAGCAGGGTACCGCTCACCAGCTGGCCAAGCAGTTCGCGCAGCAGCTGCAGGCGGCACGAGAAGGTTTGCAACTGGCTCAGCAGCGTATGATAGAGCAGTTCGATGCACGGCACCGTCTCCAACAGTATAAGGTGAATGATCAGGTGTGGGTGGATGGACAGCACTTGACGTTGCCCGGTGACAGGGGCTTGAAACCCAAGCTGCGCAAGTTGCGGCACGGACCTCTGCGAGTAGTAGAGTGTCTATACAGCGATCGACAGCAAGAACTGCCAGTACAGGACCGAGGAGCCCCGTCAGCATACAGACTGGAGCTGCCCGTGCACTGGAAGGTACATGACACTTTCACTGCAGACAGGCTCAGCCCAGTACAGTCAGGCGCAGATCACTTTGTTAGCAGACGGGAGGAGATGGCACCCCCGCCAGTAATGGTAGAAGGGCAGAAGGAGCGCGAGGTGGAGCGCATCATTCGCACACGCTTCAGAAAGCTAGGCGGGAAAACTGGCGGGTCAGTACAGGAGTGGTTGACCAAGTGGAAGGGATTACCACACAGTCACAGCCAGTGGCGGACTCGAGAAGACCTGGAGGGCAAGGGAGGCAGGCTGGAACCTCTGAGAGCCTTTGAGGCCGATGAGGAGAAGCAGAGGAGGGCTCCAGAGAAGAGGCGTAGGGAGACGCACGGCCAGCAGCAGGAGCAGAGAGCATAGCTCATGGCAATGAGAGCCCCCACTCCGAAGGTTTACAGTAAGGGTGCCAGTCAGGTCTATCAGCCGCATCTCACAACGGTGCAACATCCTGTGAGGATCCTCGTCCTCTTCTGTGGGACTGGATCTGTAGAGCAACAGTTCCAACGACAGTTCGACGGCTGCGAAGTGGTGACAGTGGATATACTTCCCAAGTGGCAAGCAACATGCACTGAGGACATTCTCCACTGGAACTACAAGCTGTACCCCCGACACCACTTCGACGTGATCTGGGCGAGTCCACCATGTAAGGAGTACAGCAAGGCCAAGACTATAGGAGTACCAGATCTGGAACTGGCTGATCGACGAGTGAAACGTACCCGGCAGATCATCGAGTACTACGATCCAGCATACTACTTCATTGAGAACCCAGCTGGGGATGCTCTGCGAGGGCTGCACACGCGATCTGTGATGAAGGGGTTACCCGATCCTCACCCCGTCTCCTACTGTAGGTATGGGACACCTTACATGAAACCTACACATATCTGGACGAACGCCGTGCTACCCGTACCCCTGCTGCAGTGTACTCAAGCAACGCCATGTCCCGCGAGAGCTGTGCTGGGAAAGCACGAGAACACATCGCAAGAAGGAGTTTCAGCGTCCAGAACACGAGGCATGGGGTCAGCGCAAGCAGTATACGCGATTCCCCGCACCTTATTGCACCATCTGTTCTGTGGACTGAAGTTGGGCAAGCGCATGAGCGAGGAAAGTGCAGCAGCTATCATGGACCTCATCGCCACCCTGACAGCGCAGACGGATGAGATCTCGATGCAGGAACAAGATACTGGGGTCTAAAACCCTCAGGGCGCAAAGCAGCGCAAGACCCGCAAAGCGAGAAAAGTACCAGGGCGACAGAACCGTTTAAGCGTTGGCAGCGTAATTCGGGGACGGAACTTTGGGAAACCTCCAGCGCGGAAGGGGACTCAGACCCAAGGACTGAGGGGCACGGGACCCAAGAACCCGAGGCTTAGAAGCCAGGGGGACTCAGACCCCAAGGACTGAGGGGCACGGGACCCGAGAACCCGAGGCTTAGAAGCCAGCATCACTGTGCATGTTTGTTGATCCCCAGACAATGTAAATACAGGCGAACACTAACGCTAGCGAGGACGTAGCGCGCGCCTAAAAGGGGGGGAGAGTTGTGCTAGGGTAAATCACGAGACAGTATGATGGCGCGTCAGAGCTACGAGTGACGGGTACTATGACAGTCATCAGTGACAGGCATTTATGTGACCAGATGACAAGAGGGTCTGACAGAAATGACTGACAGAAATGCCTGACCCGAAAGTGAGTTTTGGTGGAAAACCAGCAGTCAGAGATATTGCCAAGTCAGCACAGTTATAATTATTCAGAGTGATATGGAGTGGCTCGGAATATAGTGATGATATAACTGGGCCGCTAGTCGGCAGATTCTATGATGTGACAGATCGAGTTCTCATGAAGTATGATGGGACCTGACAGGAGTCGACATCGAGTTATGTTCGAAAGTTCGAGATCGGAAACCATGGTATAAAGCAGCCGAACAGGCTGAATGAAACAGTTTTTGAATTCGAACAGTTGAAGGTGAACAGCCACACCTGGCTGTTGTAACTCCGACATTTAAGAAAGATCCGATTCACATATATGTATCATGCTTACAGCCATACATATCTCTTGCAGGCTTGAACTAGGTTCCCTGTATTGTTAAGTAGACTTAGAAGCTCTTAGAGAGCACCCCCGAACACATATGCAGGCGATGCAGCAATGGCCAGCAATCCCAGCGAGCCTGCCCCCGGCACCAACCCTGCAGGTGCGTGCCGTGTGCATGAAGCTCGCTGCAATACGACCTGTAGTTCACAAGGATTCTTCAGGAATTCACCTGTTGGTTGTATCCTCACTGGTGATGGCGGATAGCAGGTCTAAATCCGCAAGAGGTTGAAGAGCTGAAGCAGGCGAAGAAGGCAATAAAGCATATCAAACAAAGACAAGCTGTATCTCACGAGCGACTCATGCGCGAGTACACAGAAATCAGATTTGGAGATGGGCAACCCTATTCTCTTGCAGACCTCAAGCGCGCTCTGGAGAAGCCATTCTTGTTTAAGATCACGGGGGATGGCTGCGTTCATGGTAAAGTGGAGCTACCTGTGACAAGGGTGTGCCTTCAGCTCCTTGGAGTGCACGGGCAATGGGCTCTGATGTGCATATGCTCATGGGTGGGGAAGGATGATACCGCAAATTGGGATCAGCATGCTTACCAGCTGGACTCATCAGTTCTCAAACAGATACTAAGGTACGTAATGTGTCATGATAGCACTTGGTTCGTCAATATGCGACACTCTTAATGATTGACAATGGCACGAAGTGACAACATGCTTAGGTTGTTGCAATTTCGAGGAACAACACCATCAGAAACAATGGAGATTGAGGTTCTGGTGGCATGTGCGTGTGTGAACGAAACAGGATAGCGGCAGGTGACGGATCAAATGGGAAAGGCGTCATCAAGATGGATATCCCTGGTATTGGGGAAATTGAGACGAGACACGTCTTTACGACCTGTGCAGACTATCCAGTGTTGTGCACTTTGACCGGCGAGAAGGATCTGCAAGAGAAAGGAGTGATGGCAGAACGCAGAAACGTGTTCAACGATGAGACTAAGAAGCAGTCAGAAGTCATCTGGGCACTCTATGATCTAAAAACACGTACATACCGAAATCTACACGATGGCTCACGAGGATGTATGGTATACAATCCATACCTTCACCTGCAAGCTGAGCAAAATGGTACACGTGGTGCCAATGACCTACAACGACAGCTCCGCAGAAGTAGTGGTAAGATTGTTCATGGACGCAGTATGGCGATTGCACGGAGCTCCAATGAAGATAGTGTGTGACCGAGACCCCCGCTTTCGCGACGCCATGACTCAGGAGTTCATGCGACTGATGGGCGTCAAGGTAGCTAGCACCACTCCCTACCACCCTCAGAGCGATGGGCAAGCGGAACGCAGCAACCACACCGTGGAGCGTATGCTGCGCTGCTACGTTGCTGAGAACCAGGAGGATTGGGAACTGTGGGTGGCTCCGGTGGAGTACGCCATCAACGACTCCAAATCGGCAGTGACAGGGTTCTCACCGTTCGAACTGGTGTACGGACATGCACCAGCGACCCAGTTGGACATCTTCATGAACGCAGCTCTGTAGGGAGGTGCAAAGAGGAGGAAGGGAGGTCGCACAGCAGCGGACAAGCAGGGTACCGCTCACCAGCTGGCCAAGCAGTTCGCGCAGCAGCTGCAGGCGGCACGAGAAGGTTTGCAACTGGCTCAGCAGCGTATGATAGAGCAGTTCGACGCACGACACCGGCTACAGCACATTAAGGTGAATGATCAAGTATGGGTGGATGGTCAGCACCTGACTCTGCCTGGAGATCGGGGGATGAAGCCGAAGCTGCGTAAGCTCAGGCACGGCCCCTTACGTGTAGTAGAATGTCTGTACAGCGACAGGCAGCAAGAGCTGCCAGAGCAGGACCGTGGAGCTCCGTCAGCGTACAGGTTAGAGCTACCCGTGCATTGGAAGGTGCACGACATGTTCACAGCGGATCGGCTCACCCCAGTTCATTCGGGAGCCAAGCACTTCGTGAGTAGGCGGGAGGAAGTGGCACCACCACCAGTCTTGGTAGAGGGTCAGAGGGAGCGTGAGGTGGAACGCATCATCAGCACTCGCTTCAGGAGGTTAGGTGGGAAGGCTGGCGGGACAGTGCAGGAGTGGCTAACCAAATGGAAAGGGCTTCCGCATAGTCACAGCCAGTGGCGAACCCGAGAGGATTTGGAAGGGCGAGGGGGCAGGCTAGAACCTCTGCGAATCTTCGAAGCTGAGGAGGAAAGGCTGAAGAAGGCTCCAGAGAAAAGGCGAAGGGAGACTCACAAGGGTCAGGAGGAGCAGCGAGCACAGTTGATGGCTATGAGACCTCCCACCCCAACAGTCCGCAGCAGTAGCCAAAGCCGGGCCTATCAGCCCCACCTCTCGAGAGTGCAGCACCCAGTCAGGATTTTGGTGTTGTTCTGCGGTACCGGTTCAGTGGAGCAGCAGTTCCAACGTCAGTTTAGGGACTGCGAGGTGGTAACAGTGGACATCCTACCAAAGTGGCAAGCCACGTGCACGGAGGACATCCTTCACTGGAACTACAAGCTCTACCCGCGGCATCATTTCGACGTCATCTGGGCCAGCCCCCCCTGCAAGGAGTACAGCAAGGCGAAGACACTGGGGGCTCCAGATCTGAAGCTGGCGGACAGGCGCGTGCGGCGTACCAGGGAGATCATTGAGTTTTACGATCCTGCGTATTTCTTCATAGAAAACCCCGCTGGCGACACGCTGCGAGGATTGCACACGCGCGCCGTAATGAAAGGTCTGCCAGAGCCGCTGTTGAGAAATTCAATGTTCAATCAACGACCTTCAATCCATTTCTATCACATATACATACTCCTAAAGTCAATGGAAATGCACCGCAAAATATTCATCGAGTTGTAACTGATTGGGCCACTGCGGGAGCTTTGAAAATACCATCAAATTCAAATAGAAAGTTGCTTCATTACTTCGAAAACAAGAACCCTTATGATTTATTGAAAGCACCGTATCAATATATCACTTCGCCGCATAATCTCAAACAATTCTTTCAAATGCCAAAGAATAACAAAGTTAATAAGGTAAATTTATTGAAATCTACATTTAATACTATAGGGACCGGACTCGATGTGTTGATGTTCGGAAATGCTTTGAATGACGCAAGAAATCTTTCATCAAAAAATGTTGGAAGTGATGAATTTAACAATCGAATTTCAGAAGATTTGAATCCATTAGGACTGTTATTTATTGGCTGAATTAGAACATTGTCATTTCTTGAATCTGATAAAATATCATATACTTCAGCACTATTCATGAATTTGTTTTGTCTTTTATTTGGTTTCAAACAATATCTACCCCACAAGTTGTTGAGAAATAATTTAGCAATAGTTCTCAATCCTTCATTTTTATATATTTTATCCTTTTCTAGTAATATACCTTCCTTTTCAAAATATTTTTTAATATACAAATCTTTATCTTTTTCGCTTTGTACCCACTCAGGATAATCGTTTGCCTCTTGTTTTATTTTTAAAAAAGTATTAATAAAGCTTTCAAAAATAGTATATGATGTATTTTCCCAGTGTACAACTTGATGAATTTTTTCAATTTTATATCCTTTTTTATAGCTAATTTTACCTCTTCGGTGCACCACGTTCCAGTCATTTTTGTCAAAGGAAATGTCAACTTCTCCATTTTAGAATGTCCCAAGTTCCTCAATGGTAAAACTGCCATTCCCAAATCATTTGGTGGAATTATTGTGCATTTATTACTCCAAAGAATTGTTCAATATTAGTAACTCCATTTAATTCAATTTCTTGATAGATTTTTGTAGGATGTTTTGAAGGAAATTTACAATATTTTAAAACCCAAGGATACAAACTTGTAAAATCTACATATCTAATTGTTTCATTATCTCCACATTTGTGATATAATTTTTTAGGGTCAGTTCTCCCGCCAAATAATGCATCTCTGAACACGATAGGTGTGTTATAACTATTTACAAAATCGATAACATTTTGGTCATTTTTTTGTAATTCTTTGAAATTACTTTCCCACATTACAACAACTTTATATCCGAGACTTTGAATTTTTTCTAATTTTTTTTTGGTCTCATCGTACAGTTGATAAAATGTTTTATTTGTGGCATAATTTTTTCTAAACATATTCTTACCATTTGTTTTTGGATTTCCATGCCAATAATCTCCAAAAAATTCATATATAGTATTTGTTTCAGGGTCATAACCATCGACATATTTGTGCCTTTCATTGTTTCCAAAATGGAAATGAGGAATTTTATATTCTTTGATTAAGTTATCAATTTTATTTGTATGTTTTACATATTCCAACCAAATGTCACCTATTTTTGATTGTTGTTTTCCTTTGATGACACTATTCAAAATAGCTATGGAATTTTCAGGCATATGCAAATACCTATGAATTGTTTGTGTCAATGATGCAATCGTTAAATAGGCTGTGGGGTCAATTTCTTCATTTGTAATTTCTAAATTTTTCTTTCTATATTCCATCCATCCTAATCGTAAAATTCTTACATCACTTTGACAATAATCTTCGGAGTCGATATCTAATGACTTCATTAATTTTTTGTTTGAATTAAATGTAGGACTTATAACAAATATTCGATGTAATGACCCTTCTTTTTTCAACATTTTCAAATAGTTAGTCACAGCGACTGATTTTCCAGACGAACGGTTTCCAATAAATATTGAATTTTGATGAGCTTTTAACATGTTCGGTTTGGTTTTGATATTGAAAGCACTTCCATTTGGCACATCGATGTTCATATCTTTTACCTTTACAATCTTCATTAAAGATATATGTATAGTTTGTTTATTATTTTTTAAAAAGAAACTAAAATAATGAAAAGCAACAATGAATACATTGTAGCCCGAAACTTGCATAACGATGATTGTTTTAACATTTTCCCTAACATACCAAGAAATTCAATAGACCGTTTCATTTGTGATTTACCATATGGTCAAACAAATTGTTCTTGGGACAACATTCCCTTCGATTTAGATAAATTATGGATTGAATTAATGAGAATAGGTAAAAGACATTCAGCCTATATCTTTACTACTACCACTAAATTTGGACATACCATTATTGAAAGTAATAAGAAGATGTTTCGATATGATATCGTATATGAGAAAACAATGTCATTAGGCTTTTATCATGCAAATCAAATGCCTTTGAGAAGTCATGAAATGATATATGTCTTTTACAAGCATTTACCAACATATAATCCAATAATGATTGAAGGTCACAAACCTTATATAAGACAAGGTCAAGGTCCTCGGACAGAATTATACACTCATTACACCGATAGAACACCAACCATTTGTAAAGATGGAAAAAGGTATCCAAGAAGTGTAATCAAATTTTCAAATGGAAACTACAAAAGCAAGCATCCTTGTAGTAAACCGTACGATTTATTCGAATGGATAATCAAATCTTACTCAAATTCTTACGATAATGTATTAGATTGTTGTATGGGTGTTGGAAATTCCGGTTTGGCATGTAAAAATCTCAAAAGAAACTATATTGGTATTGAAATTGATAAGAAATACTTCGAAATAGCTAAAGAAAATATTAATAGTTAGACCAATATTTATACTTTATTCGCATAGGTAAGACTATGCTTATAGTCATACGCATATAGATTAAAGGGAACATAAAGTAAACAGTTCCTCACTTTTTTCAGTACGACAATATGAACACACGAAACAAGCTATCCCCTTTCGAAATGGTTTTCATTTTCCATTCATATATCGTGAAAATAAACTTGTGTTTTTTTTGACATCGTGCGTATCTACACTAAAAGAGTTAAAAGAAATGTGTAAAATTAATAATTTGAAAGTAAGTGGTAATAAACGAGAATTGATTCAACGACTTATTAAACTTCCATAAATGATTTAAGAACATTTAACATATATCTTATTGAAACATTAATTAATTTACTTTTTATTTACTTTCAATTTTATCTTTATCTTTTTATTGTAGATTTTTTAATTTATTTATTGTAATTTTATCTTTATCTTTTATTGTAGATTTTTTATTTATTTATTATTGTAGATTTTTTATTTATTTTTTATCGTACTCACATTTAATCACGTAATTTATTCCCTATTTATTACGTAATTATTTCTTTAGGGTTTTCTCTTGTATTTGTTATTCATTTATTATCGTCTTTAGGGTTTTGGGGGCAGACTATAATCGGTACACTAGTAGTGATATTGTGCAGAGATGCGGGCGAGGCGCCCCCCGAGGCGCACGAGGCCCAAAGCAAGGAGTCCCCCCCGCCGCCCAATGCTGAGGCACCCACGAGCCCTCCACTAGCCGGCGGGAGTGCAAGGTAAGGGACTCTCGTGGGGCATGGTTTCCCTCCCACCATTCCTCACGTGGCTCGCTGCAATAGTGCTGCAGCACGCTATCGTGATGGTTGCAGCATGTTGATGGGATGTTGAACACATGTTGGGACGATATTGTGCAGAGATGCGGGCGAGGCGCCCCCCGAGGCGTACGAGGCCCAAAGCAAGGAGTCTTCCCCCGCCGCCCAATGCTGAGGCACCCACGAGCCCTCCACTAGCCGGCGGGAGTGCAAGGTAAGGGACTCTCGTGGGGCATGGTTTCCCTCCCACCATTCCTCACGTGGCTCGCTGCAATACTGCTGCAGTACGCTATCGTGATGGTTGCAGCATGTTGATGGGATGTTGAACACATGTTGGGACGATATTGTGTAGAGATATATTGTAAGTATACTAAGAATATGTTGTCATCACAGGGAGAATGCCGCGCGCTCTAAACATGCAAATCCACGTTCTAGGTACCGACAAGAGGTGGGTGTTGTGCCCGCGATCGCGTTCGGTCCATTGGAGGACCCTGATGGATGGCTTGGTCGTCAATACACGTCTTACGAGAAGTCGCTCATGATGGGTCCCGAACCCATGTGTTCCAAGTACAACAAGGTGAACATCGGCGGTGTCTTCTATCGCACTAGAGACGGGGACAAAGGGAAAGTGACAACCCAGTGTTTCGTCCGCGCATCCTTCCCCAAGAATGATGCCGATGCCGATGACGAGTGGGAGGACAGGTACGACCTCAACCACCAGTTTGCATGCTTCTTTGCCTTTTCGTATATCTCTGCAACATATATGCAATACGTTCCCAACATACTAAGGATATGTTGTACGTATATTACAAAAATATTGAACATTTCGTGCGCAGGTATGGTATCATCAACGCCATTCTGCGGGTTACCAAATGTTGGCGGTGTGCTCTACACTTTTTTAAAGTGTGATTGGCTACCCGTGCCCACGGAAGCTCAGATCGCAAGCTTCAAGCTGAAGAACTCCATCCTCGGCGTGGACAAGGTGTCCAAGGCTTACTACACCTTCAACCCACGGGACACCTCCAAGTACACTATGGACAACCGAGAGCCCTACCTACTGGCCAATCAAGTCCAAGCGCAAGTAGTGATAGTCAAACACCCCTGCATGTATTCAGCGGTGATACTTGATACGAGCGACCGCAATATGGAGAAACTTGCACTCGTTGATAGGCCCGTAGGTAGTGATGGTCACTTTGACACATGCGGGAAGTGTAGAGTCGGTGGCGAGCTCCTTTTGTGTGAGAGGGCAGGCTGCAAAGAGGCTATGCACGTGCGATGCGCAGGGCTCACCGACATCCCCACTGGAATGTGGTACTGCAGAAAGTGTGATGACGCGTAGTAGTGCCTGTGCACACATTTGATATACCTGTAATATACCAGATACGTATTGAGGACATATTGTAAGTATTATGCAATATGTGAGCAGCAGGGGGGTCTTACCCCTTTACCCCATGCAGTCATGTGTTGCATAATTCACTCCGATTGTAGACATATTGCACATGTATTAAAGATATTCTGCATGAGGGAATGTTTCAATATGTGTTCAACACATATATTGCAAACGTGTTGAATGATTCATCTGATTGTAGACATATTGCACATGTATTGAACGATTCCTTATGCGTGAATGTTTCAACATGTGTTCAACACATGTTCAATACGTGTGTTGCAGGCGTTTGCAGACATATTGAACACCCCTCCAATCGTTTTGCCTTATTTCAATACATCGGGGCCCCAATTCAAAAAGCCCCCCAGAACCGACTTCTGCGATACGCGTCCAAATGCCGTGAAAACTTGTCCCCATAACGCTAGACCCTTCCTTAGATGATACCAAGTGCTAGTGGGTGAGTCTGCCACCATTTGGGTGCCCATGCTAGCATACTCATTTTCGCTGTGTCCAGGCTGATCGCGGTTCAATAGTTTGGCCAATATGTTACACGTGTATTGGAATGTCCAGATATTAGCATACCGTCTCCAATATGTCTCCAATATGTCTCCAATACGTGTTCAACACGTGTATTGAACCCGTCTAGAAACGTAGGGATAACCGATGACTACTCGATAATATTTGATGACTATCGAGAATTCCCGATTGCCACTTGTTCATATTCGATGACTACTCGATAATATCCAATCACTACTCGACAATATAAGATAACTACTCCACAATATTCAATGATTACTCATTAACGATATATACCTACTCGACAATGTTCAAAAACTACTCGATAATATTAAATATTTGATGGCGACTCGATGATGTTTGATGACTACTTGAAAGTATTCCAAAACTACTCGATAATATTCCAAAACTACTCGACAATATTCGATGACTTCTCGATAATATTCCATGACTACTCGATAATATTTGATGCGTGCTCGATACCATTCGATGACTACTCGATAACATTTAATGACTGTTCGATAATATTTGATGACTTTTCAATAATATTCGATGATTGTTCGATAATATTCGATGACTTCTCAATAATATTCGATGATTGTTCGATAATATTTGATGACTACTCGATAACATTCGATGGCTGCTCGATAATATTCGATAGCTACTCGATGATATTTGATGACTACTCGATAATATTCAATGACTACTCGATAATATTCGATGACTATTCGATAACATCCGATGCTTACTCGATGGTATTCGATTGACCACTCGATATTATTCGATGGTAACTCGATGACATTCGATGACTACTCGGTGATATTCGGACGCCACCCAAAACTGAAATGACACAGACCAAAATTTCCATTTACGCCACAAAGAATTTTTGGGACGCCACCCGAAACAATACGACACAGACCAAAACTTCCATCGACGCCACTAAAACTTTTCGGACGCCACCCAAAAC
>LGRX02002069.1:0-15535 GCA_001247695.2 Cymbomonas tetramitiformis
CACACACAGACCTACACAGACCTTCATTCATACCTGCACACCGAGCCATTCAGAGAGAGACTCTGTATGGCTGGAAGGGCTGAAAGCAGGTGTCGCAGTTGGCATGGCACTTGAAAGGTCGCAGAGCCGCGCAAAGCTGGCGTCTCAGGCGCCATGGCTGCGAAGCACTGCACCCGTGCTGATGAGTCACAACAGAAGCACCCTCAACAAAAGTTGCTGGGTTGAATTCACACATACAAACACAATGAAAACTGAAGGGAAAACATTCGGCTGCAATGCTGTCAAAAGGTTGCAGTCAGGTGTTTGGACTCGAGCTGGCGCGCCGTAAGCCGTGAATTCCCACAACCTGTCACCCAGGTCCGTTCGGGGAATTCAACGTTGCCACAGCCTGCGCAGGTCGAATTCACAAAGGTAAACATCATACAAACTGCGGGAAAAACATGGGTTCGGCTACAACCTCGTCAAACGGCAAAAGTCAGGAGTCACGGCTCGAGTTAGCGCGGCTACGGTTGTGCATTCCCAAACGCCGGTCACATACGCCGGTTTGAGCATATTCGGCAAGCAAGCCCTGCGAGGTTCGAATTCGCAAAGCAAATGGTGCAAAATATGGTACAAAAAGGCCGGGCGCATCGTGCACACACGTGAATACCGCTGAGAGTGACTGTGACGGCTCGCCGTCGCGGGTGTGAATTTATGACAACCGCAGCTTCGGGCTATCTCGCCGCTAGGCACTCAACGGGGAAAATGCCGCACTGTGGGAATTCACGAGCGTGTCCTGAATTCGCGAACGTTTTCGGACAGCTGCGGATCTCCACCGCTGCGGAACAGCGATACGCGTGTCTATTGTTGTGCTACGTACAACATGTCAGGCGGCAACGCGCTTCTGCCACGCCGGCTCGTAGATTCGCAAAACGGGCGCGGGTCTAACTTGCACTCGCAGACTGTAGATTCAGACTCAGATGGAAGCATGAAAAGCAGAAAGGCAAACGAGCAACGCAGGGGGCAATTCACAGATAAAACAAGCACAACGGCGCGACTTCGCGCATACATCAGAGTGGCGTGCCGGCACTCTGGGGATCCGAACCAGACTCTTACAAACTGCTAGTGACAAAGCTCTCATGTGGATTCGAAGTATATGTATGCAAATATCACATTTAATACTAGGCCACAAGAGGCAAATATCACTATACCGCAGAATGGTTTTGAAAGGTTCGGATCTAACTTTTCGAAAGCAGAGCTAGCTAAATACTCAAGCGAGCATAGTGAAAGTCCGTGAATGCCATTGTCGTTTCGGATGCCCTGTGACCATTGGTTCCCGGTGACAGCGGCGTTTGGTGTCAACGCGCGCTTGCGTTTGCCCTGTCATGCATTGCCGAGACGTCATGTGTGGTCGTGTCGTGATGTCACTTCGCGTGATGTCGTGCTCGACGCTCTGCGGTTCTCGCGGATCGGCACGGGCTGGTCGCGGCGACGTCGATGTAGCGCTTGGCGAGGCGTCGTGCATGATTTAAACTGGGAGGGCGATCTGAGCAGGAGGGTGAACGTGATATGCTCCGGGCGCTCGAGCGGACAATGAGCTGGGGTAGGACCGTGACTGAGGGGGGAATGACAATTACTGGAAAAGGGGGTCATGGCTGGGGCGTTTGCTGTCGGCTGAGACGGGCGCGATGGGGGCAACTGCGGTGGGGTCTGACATGGGCTGCGGTAGCGTGACTGAATATGGGGGGTGTGACAGGCCTTTCAGGGGTGCCCGAGGGACCCCTTCTAAGCGTGTTCATAGTTGTGACATCCACACCTGCCGTGGTAGCAGGCACAGCTAGAAACTGGCGCGCCATCCTACCTACGTTCGGGAAGTCCTTGCTATGGACTTTCCACCAGGCAAGCAAGTCACTGTCACGGGGCACATCAGGCACCTCTAAATATCTAGTAAACTCGTCCTTTTCCTCTACCCCTTCAACATCCTCTACGGCACCATCTTCCTCATCTGAGTCAGCAAGATATGATGCTACGGTCACAACCTGCTTGCTAGTCTTTGCTTTTTTCTTAGATGAGCTGACCTCGGCAACACCCTTGGGCTTCCAATCCATCTCGAATGCCTTACGAGCCCACTTCACGGCCTTGTCCTTGGTAAGCATGCCTGCACATGGCGCAATAAATGAGCATACACAAAAACTCCCAGGCTTTCAAACAACCTAATGTGCAACAAAAGTATGCAAACCTAGCTCGGCCGTGTGAGGGAGACGTACCTCCCAGCCACTCATTCACGCCCTTAAACCTGAAACTCTTGTAACGTGGGTCCAACACCGTGGCCACAGCAAAGTCCTCCACCTTGCACTCCATCATGTCACGGTGATAGCGGGCAGTGAGGGAGTTGTACATGATTTGGCGAGCATCCTTGACGGCTTCATTTTTGAGCTCAATAGGGGTTCCCTCATACTTAAGGGGAGTGCCGGCTTCGGCAATGTTTGCCAGCTTCCCAATCAGTGGGAGAACCAAGCTCACAGTCGGGTATTGTGTGCCTTGCAAAAGGTCAACAACATTGCTCGGGTGAGGCAAAATGCACACCGACTCACGCACTATATCCCACTCCTTTGAATTCAACTGGTGATCCTTGTAGACCGAGCCGTCCAAGTTGGGCACCGCGTTGGCAGCCTTAGTCGGATGCTCGCAATCGTACATCAGCACCGCCTCCTGAATAACGGCAACTGCCCAAGTTAAAAGCCATATTATTTACGTTGCTCCTTTCCGCATGTGCAGAAAAAAGGTGCAACTAAAACACGCTTATGCTATTAAGTACATACCGCAACTGCCCAAGTTAAAAGCCATATTATTCACGTTGCACCTTTTCGGATGTGAAGAAAAAAGGTGCAACTAAAGCCCGCATATGCTATTACGTACATAGTGCAAAACACACTGGACAAGAAAGTGTGCTCTCACCTGATTGTCGAGGTACCACTTTGCCTGGTTGCAAGCTCCACCCCACCCAGAGCGTGTGTCGTTGTCTTGCGGTGGCTTGCTTTGGGAGGATCCGATCCGCTTCTGGCAATCGTAGAGAAGCCTCACTCCGATCACAGAGTGATTGAAATGGCCAGTCATCCCGCGCAACTTGGAGAACACCTTCTTCACAATCGGGTGGTCCAAATAGGCCTTGACAACCAAGGCCAACGTGTGAGCCACACACTCGTGGCCGTCAAAACGGACCCAGCCACTCACGATGTTTGAAGCATTATCAGAAACGGTGCGATGGATAGCATCGCAGATTGTGTCCTCGAACTTTGGCTCATTGGTGGCGTCAGTGTCTAGCAGAGGCACCTCTCGATACACCCCCAAGCCCATGCTTGCACATGCTTTTTTCGTGGCTTTCTCCAACTCCGCGGCTGTATGACGAACCGATGAAAAAGGGATCGCAGCCACGAGCCGCTCGTGGTATTTGAAGTCTGGGTCTATCCAATATACCAGGATACCGAAGATCGCAATTCCCCCTTGCGACCATATGTCACCTACGCACACAACGTTGGAAAACACAAATTAGGTTCAAGGGAATATGTACAATACCGGAAAAGGTACAATACATATGCACAGTACAGATGCACAGTGAAGAAAAAAGGTGCAAAGAAGCAGGAATGCGATTATTGGGTAGCAATATACTCAGATACCAATGGAAGGGCACTTACCACCAATGCTGGGAAGTATGCCTTCAGCAAGAAGTTCGGCGAGTGCAGTCATGACCTTTTCTCGTCCCTCGGCCGAGAGAGACAAGATGTTGGGGGTGTAACCCCCCTTGAAGATTTCGTCAAAGATGTCACGAAATTCTTGATCCTTCTGCGGCAAGGTCAAAGGTCGCCCACGACGCACCAGCCATAGCGAGATCTTCCGGTGGAGTCGTTCACGTTGTTCAGCAGAGGTCTGGGGGAGCAGGGCCTCGATACACCCCCTCTTAGGAGAAGACCCAAGTTCGCAACCACCAGAGGTATCCCCAGAGCTCTCGAATAGTTGAGTTGCCTTGATGCAAACCAGAGCGTCCTTGTGGACGTGGGCGAGGTGAGTCCGTAGATTCGAGGTGTTGCCACAATACAGTTTGGCGGTGGCGTCCGGTCCATAGAGCTTGCACTTGTACGGTGATGATCTTGCGCCCCTCCATTTGCACAACGAAATGCTTCCAGAAGGGCGATCGTAAATTATCCGGCGGGTTTGTGAAGTCCGAATCTCCGCAGTCTATGATACGACACCCACTGTGCATAAGATATATGATGGCGTAAAATTGAAATAAGACGCTACAACCTTGAAAAGCAAACACACCTGACTCTTCTTCTCTCTCTTTCCTTTTTTTCTTTTTCTCCTCCAAGTTTTTCTTCGCAATCTCATCCTGCTCCTCTTCTGAACGAGTGCGGAAGGCTTCGATCTCGGCTTCATGACCTGGTAGATTTTTCAGTGGCTCCCACGTATCGGTGCCTTTTCCTAAACCCTTCCATTTTATGAGCCACTGTTGCTCCCCATAACTACTTCGCGTCCCGAGAATCTGTTCTACCTCGTATTCCTTATCGTCACTGCCAGCGGCATCAAAGGGATTCAGTTGCGTACGTTTCACGAGCCCTTTGCCTTGCGCTAAACGGACTTCCGGCCTGCTCTTGCGTGGACGTTGACCCTGTCCGCGAGCACGACCCATGGTGGATGGAGTTGGTCTGCTGGATGAAACTTGATGTGACGGTGCGGTTGCGGCTCATAAATTATGGCCCCTCTATGAAGCTAGGAGGTACGTATACCAGGATCTGAATATGGCTGTTCGACCAACATAAATCCAGTATTTGGGTAGTCTAAGATCGATTAATCGATTTGAGTATCGATTAATCGATATGGCCAATCGCGGAACTTTAATTTTGTATGATCGATCGATATGAATAAGTGACCTGGAGGTATCAATCGATATGAATAAGTCCCCAAGGGGTATCGATCAATATGAATAAGTAGTCCAAGGGTATCAATCAATATTCAATATTTCGATATGTACCAAATTCATATCAATAAATAAAAATTAATCGAAATATCGATAGTATCGAAAATATTGAATATCGATACCATGCCTTGCCCTAATGTCCTAAAAAAAGTTCCTTGATGCCTCGTCATTAGTCCATATCCATCGTATACATATCGCTATGGATGCCGAAATCAGTGGTACCCCAGAAATACTGGATGAAAGTCACATGGCAAATGTTCAATCCTAGTCCCCATTTTGAATAATTTTTTCCCGCTATCCTTTGGGACTCTGAGAAGGCCCAATGGTGTCATTTCAACAAGTTATATCATAACCAATCATGTGTGAATGCATATGCCATGTGGGTGCCGGATAGCCCCTCTCCAGGGGTGCTTAATCGTGCCCACCTACATACTAACAAGACCCCTATAATCCCCTAATATGACCCCTAATATGAGATCCATTACACGTCGTCGTCAAGGCTCCTGATCGGTTTGACCGATATTCCGATATATCGATATATATATCGGGAAAAAACGGGAAATCGGTATCGATCGATATCATTTTTGTGCACATTTCATCGATAAATCGGTATCGATTCAGTTTAGTATTGGCGGTCTTCTGTATTCTATACGGAGAATTGTATATAAAATTCAAGGGATAAGTCTAGATTGGGTGTAGACATTTCATTATAATCCAGATTGGGTGTGGGCACTTCATTTTAATCTAGATTGGGTGTAGGCACTTCATCTAATTTAGATTGGGTGTAGGCACTTCATTCTTAATCTAGATTGGGTGTAGGCACTTCATTTTAATCTAGATTGGGTGTAGGCATTTCATTTTGGTCTAGATTGGGTGTAGACACTTCATTTTAATGTGCCATTGGGTGTAGACACAGGTATATGGGGTGCGGGTCGCAATTTCTTTTGTTATTTGTTGCAAAAAAAAAAACATTATTTCGCGAATTCAACCGGTAGATGTCAACATCCGACCACAATGAACATATCTAACGGTTGAATTTGCGAAATAATGTTTTTGTATGCGATTACTAGCGAAAAACTGTTCGGAACCGATGTTTGTTGTTATTTGTTGCAAGACAAAGCATCATTTCGCAAATTCAACCGGTAGATATCGACATCTAACCACAATGGACATATCTAACGGTTGAAATTATGAAATGATGTTTTTTGTATGCGGTGACTAGCAAAAAAATGTTCGGAATCGATGTTTTTTGTTGTTTGATACTTATTTTTCGCAAATCCAACCGGTAGATATTGACAGGAACAGTGAAATATATATATATATATATATATATGTAATTGACGGAGTCGGGTATATATATATATATATCACATAAACCTAGAACAAAGCTGTACAGCAGGCGCTTCGGGGTTTCACAGTGCGAAGATAATTCAATAAGATACGGGAGGTGTTTTATTCCCTGATCTGAGCAGGACCGTGCCAGGCAAGACGGCACCGCGGGTCGAGGGGTGACACAGGCGGGCAGGACTGCCACCCCCTTACAGTGGGGGGGCTAAAGTCACTGTTCCCATGACACCACCTCACCCCGAAGAGGTGAGGTGCCAAGGCAGCATCCTAACCCTAAACCCTAGAGATACAAATGTTATAAGTCCAGAGGGACAGCGAGATCCAGCTAACGAGAATGCCAAGTAGCCGACCTACATCAGTGGTTCTACGTAGGATTGAAGGGCAGGGGTCCCGATGCTCTAAGGGGCCTCTGCCGGTACATCGGACGGTGTCACGTCGGTGATCGACAACGCCGCAGCCGTGCTGCCGGCGAAAGACGGAATCCAGACAGGTGACGAGCGGAACGCCGGCCAGTCTTCCTCGTCATCGTCATCGTGAACGGCATGGAAAGCTGACGGCGTCGCATCAGGCTGTTCTTCGTCGGAATGCTCATCGTGGAGGTCAACACCCGAGAATCGGACGGTCATGGCTGCCGCACCCGGCTGGGCGGCGTCGTCCAGCGGCGGGGGCTCCAACGCCTGCAAAGAGCTGGCACGGGCTGCCGGCGGTGGCGCAGGCGGCCATGCAGACATCGGAGGAGGAGGGGCCGCCGTGGGGGCGGTTGCCGGCGCCCGCCCCGGAGCGAAGGATGCCGAACAGGAGTAAGGGCACACACCCTCGGTGTCGAGGTGGCCCGTGGTCACCGCCCACAGGCGGAAGCAGGTGACACAAACCAGTCCGGTGCCCTCCCACTGCAGGTAGCGGGCATTGCGTACCGGCTTCCACTCGCCGACGGGGGGCGCCAACTTCTTCCAGCCGAGGCCATGCATGGAGCCGACGGTGGGCTTGCCACCGCCACCACTGCCGGTA
This sequence comes from Cymbomonas tetramitiformis, assembly GCA_001247695.2. Classification (NCBI taxonomy): domain Eukaryota; kingdom Viridiplantae; phylum Chlorophyta; class Pyramimonadophyceae; order Pyramimonadales; family Pyramimonadaceae; genus Cymbomonas; species Cymbomonas tetramitiformis. Next base: position 7,310 of record LGRX02002069.1, read on the forward strand.
ACGAATTTGTATGTGTCAATTTTCATTTAACTTGGAATTAGGCTTCTTCACAATTTCCATACACATGTTTGAATGCGCCTTGATGCCATGTTTTCAGATCTGTTTTCAAGATTGTGATCGGAGGTCAATGCCTTAACAAATCAAAATTTAGTAGAGGATTTTCGATGCTTCGTTTTCGAAGCACATACCGGAAGAGGGGTTAAGAAAAAGTCTGAATGAAGGGACCATTGAGCATTCCCTAATAATGGTTGCAATGAACTAGATATGTAGATAGGTAGGAATCATGTGCCGAGGAGTTGAACTAGATAGGTAGGAGTGGGCAGAATTCGTATGCTTGCTAGGAACCGATATATCAGTTCATTATAATATCGGTATCACCTATTAGTTTTTTTTTTCACATATCGGAAAATCGGTATCAACTAATACCCAATTAGTTAATATCGGTATCGACTATTAACTTTACGGGACACTATTGGTATCGCCTGATAGCTTTTTGGTGCATATCGGTATCGACTAATAACACCTTGGACCAACCGATACCGTGCCGTGCGGTGGAGAGGTGAAGGCCCAGGGGTGCTCCGGCCCCTGGGCCGGTGGTGCCCCCGCGGAGCCGGGGCCCTATGGGGCCCCAACCCCTTGGGGGGTGGGGGGAGGGGGTCCGCATAGTTGCATACACTTGAACAAGGATTCTAACTAAAATTCACTAAGTTTTACTAAAAAATCGAGAATGGTCCTAAAGTGTCAAAATGCCTCCTAAAGCTGGGTAATTGGGATTTGGTGTCCTAAACACGCCCCTAAAAGCCCCTAAAAGCCCCTAAAAGCCCCTAAAAGCCGCGGAGACAGGCGAGAATCTGAGATCGAGAGCCTAAACGCTTGTATAAATTTAAAGAAAGGCTAATCGACGTGTATAAATTGCGAGAACATGGGGGAAGGCATACAGTCGCGGTATAAATGATAGAAATTCCATGGCAAGCAGGTGATGAGTGCATGAATATAAACTAAGATAATAAGATAGCGAAATCGCATGCATGGCCATGGCCGTCATCACGACGAGTCGATGGCGCTTGCGATCGATTGCGCACGATGATGATATGCAAGGCGAGATATCCCGCCTGTTGCCTGCGCCACACCAAGTCGTGTTTGACTTGAAGTTCTTTACGATTTGAAAACGAGCGGCTGACTCTCGCAAGAGAGTTAAAAAAAAAAAAGCAGCAAGCTGCAATGGAGAAAACGGGAGACAGCGGTCTTTCTTCGAAGAGGCAAAGTAGGTGTGTTGTCACCTAGGAACCCCACCTTACTTGGGTACAGAAAATCTTCAAACCCAACAGAATTTTGTGGCACTAGCTCAAAGGTAGAGCACCAAACCATCTTGGTTTGGAGGTCTCGGTGCAAGTCCGAGGTGCCACACATTAAAGGTGCGCTATCTTTCTCGTACCCCTTTTGTTTGGAGGCGAAAGCCTTCTTTTATTTTCTGCCGAGATTCGCAGACCTTTTGCTGGCGGGAAAACGAGAAACCTGCCGGCAATTGTGACGCAATAAGGGGCGTAACTAGTTAGGCCAGTTAACTAGTTAGACCCAGTTACTACCAGTTATTGTTACTAGCTAGTTAATCAATTTCATTTTTATTAACTAACTGACCCTAGCTAGTTACAGTAGGTCGCGGTCTATAAGAAATGGTATCTACAAGAAACCAGCCGCTAGTTTTCTCTCCAAAAGTTAGAAAAAACGGTAAGAAATCACCCGCTAGATTTTCCATCGGAGAGGTCTTGAAAATCCTTCGATTAAGAAAAAACTGACGCTAGACGGATTCATCAACCTAATCAGTATATATAGTCCAAACATATAGGGTTTATTTATCAATCATATAGGGCTTATTTGACAGTTAACAGTGTTCATCCACCGCGGTAATCGTCCGCCATACCATGCATGCCACGGGTGGCCGAATTACAAATGTGGAGAATAAAGTATCAGCCCGGCTCGGCAGATAAGAAATCAACGCTGAGATCCAACCTACCTGTCATCTCATGTCGAAATTAAGAAAAACTCGACGCTATGCGTGACAAATATGACATCCTCCAATAAGAAATTCACGACGCTAGAGACGAGAATCTGGGACCGTCAGATTAAGCGACCAGCGCTAGCGAAATTTTTACTTTTTCTTATAGACCGCGACTTACTGTAATCAATTCGAACTAACCGTTTGTAGCTAGTTAATCAATTCTATTAATCGAATCAACTACTTAGTGGCAGTAACGAGCTGACCCCCCTCACAATTTATTAATTACCAGTTAATCACCCATGTTGCCCATTGCGATCGGTCGGAAAATCGAAAAATCGAGATTTTTTTAATTTTCGTCACAGTCGAGTGACATCAACCTGATCGCGTGAGCCGAGATGAGTGTCATGAGCACGTAGTCGAGTGTCGAGCGTTTTCACGAAGCCAGTTGTTGTCTTCTCTATCTGGTATCTCTTGGAAACATAAGCCTTTATCTATACAGTAAGCAGTTGTAGAGTTCGTAAATTTTGCAGAATTGTCCGTTCGATATAGGTATATCGCGCTAAAAAAATGCTTTAGATACTATGGGGCGTACAAAGAAGAAACTGTCGGCATCGACAGCTTCAAAAAGCGGTCCTCGAGGTGAGGGTGGAAATGTTTCGATTAAGCTTACCCGAAAGATGTACTTCGCTTATTGTGCAAGAGCTCGCCTATTACTGAGATGTAATAGGTTTTCATTAATAAAACAGACTATTGGGGATAGGTGAACCAGTATGCATGTTTTTAGACGGTGTTTTTCTGTTACTATTCTCGGTTTATAGACGACGGGTGACCTGCCACGTCATCATCACGCGCAGTATAATGCAGACACGTGGCAGCCACGTAGGTTGCGGTATGCGTTTATGCGGTACGGTATGCCTTCATTATGCGGTTTGCCATTGTGGTTCGAGTGATCATCGAGCAATCAACGGAGAGAGATATCTTTTTTGGATTGGGTGTGTTCATAAGCACAAGCCCCGCGTCAAAAAACGCGGCTATACAACTATCATCACACGGGTATTGTTGCATGAACGGTGTATATTCGTTTAATTACAAGTAGAATGTTTGCTAGTGTCAGTAGTGTTACAATATATATATGTCGCAAAAGCCATAAGTCAGCTGGTCGTACAACATATCATAGCGTTACTATTACATTGCAAAGTACGTAAGTTGCTACCAGGCAAGCGATCTCGAATTAGTTAATTCCACACCTTTCAGACGCCGGAAAGTAATGGTCTACTAATCTATCAGCTCCCAGTATACTCCGTCTTCGTCGTCCATTGCTTCCTCGCACATGAATATTTCGTAAGAACAACGCATACACGCGAAATGTTCGGTATGCTCATTTATCGCAACAAGATGCGAACCAGCATTAAACCATATGCGAACGTTTGCAGGAAGGTCACAATAATCGCATTTCATGACGAGTTTGCCTGAGCGTGGTCAGTTGTTAGTTGCTAGTGTCAACCTGGGGTGGCACGATGGTGAGCGTAAGCAGCAAATGAAGGCTAAGTAAGAGGTATTGAGCTTTTATACCTGCTCAACTAAGGCAATCGCAACTGATACAGTACTCGTCGAAAGGTGTCGTTTCGTCATTCTGGTACCAACAGACCAATAGGCGTACAACGTCGACTGGAATAACCATTAATCGCGGAGTCATCCACGCTTCACCCCGTGCATATTCAGCGCGATCGGGATAGCGTTCCGGCTCTACCAATTCAAAAAACAGATAAAACCGAGTTCGTCGGGTAAAGCGCCACATAGCCCATATCAGATCATGCCTGTGAGGCATCGGCGGGCGGCGGAAAGGGCGGTTTGCCATCGTTCTCAAAGTCCACTGGTGCAAATTGCATTCGGGGCATGGTCGGTGCTCCATCTCATGGCGATTAATGGCATCTACATCGATACTGGCACGATTCCGATGCACACCAAACCTTAACACTGAAGGCATCACGAGTTTGTAGAGGCGCGTCGCTCACTCTCTGGTAGGAGGTGGCAGGGGTGGCACGATGGTGAGCGTAAGCAGCAAATGAAGGCTAAGTAAGATGAATTGAGCTTTTATACCTTAGTCGGAGTCGGAGTCGGACAGCAACTGTGGGACTTCGGTATCCTGCCAGAACTCGCAATCCGCGCCAATCTTGGGCCAACATTTGTCCGCGCCAATCTTATCTTGGCCAATCTTATCTTGGCCAATCTTGTGATTGTTGGTTTCATCCTATTGGTTTGCGGCATTTACCTTGAGAGGCCCAAGCCCTCCATGGCAATATTTAAATCGCTTGAGGCCTTTAGGAGGATCATTTTCCATTTCTTCCTGGAAGACACACCGCTTCATCTTTGCATTATCAAGAATGGCGGATACTCATTACGTCCTGTTTGGGATTGTTCTTCCTTACATTCGGAAAATGCGTCAATTGCGTGAGGAATACTTTGTGCAGGCATGGGTCGAAGAACGTTTTTTGTGGGCGTTGGAAGAACAAGTTTTGACGTTTTCGGGCATGTTTGGTGATGTTTGGATGCCTGTAACTTTGGCTCACTATTTCTATGAATTACGTGATCTGCTCGAAGTCGATTGGGGGATGTTCGTGATTGGGGAAATTTCTTGCAGATATTCCCTACCTCCAACTTTGAAGCCCCATATTACGACGATGAAGGGTTCCATTGGCAAGGACCTGGCATGTCAAACAACTTCAGATTCCGGCTAGACTACATCGATTTCGACGACTTCAAAAACCGATGGCTTCGTGAATATCATTGGGCCTGGTACAACGGCTTTTACAACGAGCATGCAGATCCTCAATGGATCTACCCGTCGCGGTACGAGTTGTCTATGAGGCCTGCCTGCAGTCGATGCCGACGCGTTGATATGGATCTTACCCGTATTGGCGACGGGTACATCTGCACTGACCTTGTCGACTGTCGGCGGATGACTCGTCTTGATTTGAATTGATGGTCGAATCTCAATCGGTGGCTTTAGCCACCACCCATCTATTCTAGAAAACAATTCTTCTCGATGCGGGCAACAAAATATCATAAGTCACGTGTATGGTACAAGCAATGGTATAAGAACCCCGATCTTCACATTTTTTATAATCATTGTATGTTACATTATTACATTATTACATTATTACATTATTACATTATTACATTATTACATTATTCAAGAACTGTGCTTTGAGAACCGCAATCATGGCAACAAGCCCAGGTGTATAAGCGAGCATAAAATATATTGTCATCTCCATCATAGGTAACTTGATTGCGAAATCAGCCGTTGCACCAGGCCATGATCGCTTGCAACGACACGGAAACTTAGGTCCCATATTATATAGATTTCGCACTTGTCGGGCACATCCGTGTAGACGGTCGGCGATTGTAATTCTTCACGTCTAGTCGAAGGTGTTGTCAGTAAGACCTCGATTGTGCTTCGTAATGCTAGCTACACTTCTATAGGTGACCTCTGTGCCGCATCTGAAAAGTAGAAAGTGGCCGTGGGCTGTCATCAGACGGGTGGCTCTCAGAATGGTAGGAGGTGGCCGGGGTGGCACGATGGTGAGCGAAAGCAAGAAATGAAGGCTGTGTAAGAGGTATTGAGCTTTATGTATACCTTAGTCGGAGTCGGAGGACAGCAACTCTGGGAGTTCGGTATCATCGGTATCTTGCCAGAACTCGCAACTCGCGCGGTCGACACATATGTATCGATGTGGGTAAGTCACTCGCATAACAAGTGAATCTGACCTTCCGCAATCAGCGCAACAGGGCCGGTCGTATTCACGATCATAGACGAATTCGTTACCATCAGCGTCATAGTCAAGGAGGTTGCGAAACCAACCGTTGCACCAGGCCCAATGGTGATCATATAACCACCGTCGGTGGAGTTCGTTAAAACTGCGATACAAATTCATACCGGAAATCCAGCTAGTCCGATTAAAGTAGGACGCCTCATTGACTCTCAAGCCGCCGACGTCGTCGTTCACAATTCTCCGAGGATGAAAAAAAACCGCGCAAGTGTCACAGGAAACACAATGATTTCTGAGGTAAATGTGCCAGGGATATCGGGGCATGTAATGCGTACTCGTGTTTCAAGGGCCCACAGAAATCGTTCTTCTACCCATGCGTGCAAAAAGCATTCCTCGCGGGAACGGCGTCTTTCCCGGATGGCGGGAAGCACAAAACGGAAAAGGACAATGTAGTAGTCTGGCATCTGGGTGTGTCGCTCAGTGACCCCACTGGTAGGAGGTGGGGTCTATCGTGAGCGAAAGCGAGAAATGAATGCTGATGAAGATATAGGCAGGCTTTATAATGCGTGACATTTTACAAACCAACGTAAGACATGTTACATAAAAAGTACAAATCTCACCCTACTATTGTCAAAAGGTCATCTCACAATGACACAACCTCGTTGCATATCGAAGTCTATGTGTTATTCTTATTGTTATTATTCTACGTGTGCCTCTTCAAAGTAGCCAATGCACCGCGATGTGTGTGCGAGGAGCTTGGTGTCATCATCTGCGGGCACACAGAATTCACAGGTAGATAAGAATTTGTGGCCAGCATGATAGCAAGGCAATCCTGCTCAAGAAAGACATATACCTGGCCATCATTCGAGATCGAGATAATCGAGCATATGCTTAGGATATGGCGGCCAAAGCGTGCTTAACATATGGCGGCCAAAGCGTGTCAGACGAAACCAAGGACGGATTGGTTCTAACTCCAGGGCTCGACGCCACACGGGGTCGTGCCTCTCATCAAAATGTTTATGCCAAATAGGCCTGTTATACTTCCTCATACACTCTGGGCATTCGCCGTTTTTGATTCTAGCAATTGCATCGCTATGTGCTTGCCTTCTCCTATCGTGCCTCGCACGGATGAAAGGCAGAACAATATCAAACAATACACGTTTCGGATCAACCGTCAGTTTCATTCGCTGTGCGTCCATATTCTTGAAATGTTGGTAGGAGGTGGGTGGATGGTGAGCGTAAGCAAAAAATGAATAGGGATGCATAACACGCCGAAACACATACCTGGCCATCCATCTTTACTGGCTTCTATGGTGTCATCATCAGCGGGCACACAGAATTCACAGGTGGATAAGAATTTGTGGCTAGGATGATAGCAAGGCAATCCTGCTCAAGAAAGAAAGAAACAAAGAAACAAAGAAACATATACCTGGTCATCAATCGAGATTGTCGGGGTGAAAATTCGGGTGACTCTGCAGTTTTAGCAGATGGCGGCCAAGGCGTGTCAGACGAAAACGGGGACGGATTGGTTCTAACTCCAAGGCTCGACGCCACACGGGGTCGTGCCTCTCATGAAAATGTTTATGCCATAAATCGTTCCATCGATTCTTGTCCTGCCAAAGGTCAAAATACTTCCTCATACACTCTGGGCATTCGCCGTTTCTCATTCTAGCAACTGAATCCCTTTGCGCTTGCCTTCTCCTATCGTACCTCGCACGGATGAAGGGCAGAACAATAAAAAACAAAACATGTTTCGGATCGACCGTCAGGTTGATTCGCTGAGCGTCCATGTTCTTGGAATGTTGGTAGGAGGTGGGTGGATGGTGAGCGTAAGCAAAAAATGAACAGGGATGCCGTGAAAGCAAGTTTTATATGACCATGCAGACATGTGGTGTTTGTTCCATCCATGGGATACGCGTTCCCAAGGATTCCTTGGGCGTCCGAACAATCTGAGTGCAAGGAAAATGAACTAGGTAAAATGAGTGCAAGGAAATCAAACGTGGTAATACCACGATAGTTCAACATTAGATATTCACAATATATACTATTGTTTTACAACTTCTATATACAAGTTCATCGGACTGATCGAGTTATTCACACATCAGGTCGTCATCATCGGACAAGGACGACAAAGAGGCTTCCTCGTCCGAACTCTCACCCTCTTCAGCCTCCGCGTTCTCTTTATCCTCTTTATCCTCTTTATCCTCTAATGGCGTGATTGCGTCGCGCAGTAAGAGTTTGGGTGTTCTATGCTCGGGCGGCTCAAAGCTCTTTGACATGTCGCTGGCGATGACTCGTTTGACCAACAAGTCATATTGCTCACCCGGGATCCATCGCTGTGTGCTTGCATTGATCTTTCGGCGCTCCTCTTCCGTGTCCCAGTCCCATGCTACTAATACTTCGCTTGGTGTATACGGCGCCACCTGCTTGGTACGTTGATGCAACCGGAAACTTTCA
>LGRX02002071.1:0-30370 GCA_001247695.2 Cymbomonas tetramitiformis
ACATATGGTGCGTATAGCACAGGACTGGATGCCATTGAACGTGCGGTGCGTATAGCTCAGGACTGGATGCCATTGAACATGCGGTGCGTATAGCACAGAACTGGATACCATTGATCGTGCGGTGCGTATAGCACAGGAGGATGAGATTCAATGGACTCGTCACAAATGCCAAACCATTTCGACCTCCGTGTCTCAGCGCCTGCGGCTGTCAAACACATATTGTGGACATTGCAAGGAGACGAGCGCGCCAGATTGGAGCGCCGCCATCTGTCGGCTGTGTGGCCGTGACGCACCCACCACGGCTGCTAGCAATGTCGCCGATGCCATGCCGCGCGCGCTGTGAATGACCTCCTCCGCGGAGCAAAGTGGCGCCCCAAGCGGGAGCACCCCGACACGCATTTGTGAGAGGTCCGAGTCGTCACCGTGGACTGAGTACTGACCGAGTATTGAGTATTCCAGGCCGCGTCGTATAACTAAATGAAGAAGAGGCCACGTCCTTCTGTGTTGGAGGTGCTGGGATCCTATGTGTACGATATGGAGTGACACCCTTGGCGCGGCGCGTGAGGGAGCAGGACTTGAACTTGGAGATTGCCATCCTGCGGAATCTCCGGCATCCGAACGTCGTGCTGTTCATGGGGTCATGCCGAGTGCCCCCCGATATGTGCATTGTCATGGAGTACTGCCCCCGAGGCAGCCTTGACAAGGCGCGGCCCCTCATCTCCCCGACGCAGCCTTGGCAAGGCGCGGCCCCTCATCGCCGCATGCACGCTGTGGAAAGGTGGTGGCAGTGAAGATGCCTGTTGTGGGAGGCAATGCTGCTGCAACACGGGGATGGCAGGGAAGGGCGGATGTGAGTGCCTGGGGAGAGTGCGCTGGTGATCGTGAGCCTTCTCTTGACACAGAGAGGTCGTGATGAGAGGGAGGCGGTGAGTGGGCCCTCCACGGCTGCATCAAATCTGAGCGACATCATGATGAGAAACACGAGTACCATGCCGGTGGAAACTTGATTGTAAAGAAGACGGGCTGCAAATACTTCTTTGGGGTTGCTGGCTTCAAGATCATTTATGTGGAGTTAGCATTTTGGTCAGGTGACACTTCATGCGCAGCCTGTCATATGCACAGTGATGCATGACAGTGTGACTCTTGATTCGTGGTGAAGTTTATGTTGACGAGGGTCGTTCCAGAATTTTTTGGGGCGCGGCTTTCCCAGATATTTTGTGGGTTCCGTGGCAAATTTGCGAATGGCTGGTGCAGCTAGGCTCACGATGTTGGAAGTACAGTTCTGATATTTGAAGAAACTCAACTTAATTTTCACATTTTGTAGGCAACTGAGACATGGCGAACACCGTCCAACCCCGCCCACATGCAAAATTGACCAGGGTTCCTGGAATCTCTCGAAGCTCCTGAGGCTGACACCTTCAGACCTGCAGGGGTCAGTGCAGGCCAGCACAAGGCTGTGCTTGTGGGCAGGGTTGGCTGTTGCCCGAATCAAACTCGAATATAGAGCAATCAATCATCGAGAAACATATGCAAACATACACTCCATATTCCGGGTATGCTCGACCTGTGTTAACGGTGCTGGCCGCGGTTGCAGGTTCTGTACGAAGCGCCTCCGGCTCAGCTCGACTGGTACCCTCCGCCCCCTCCGCTCCCTCCGCTTGCGCCGTTTTGTTCATGGCAGCAGGCATGATTGCTCTTGCAACGCCCGTGCTTGGGTGGCTGAGGAGGGAGCAAGGCATGACCAGCCGCAGGGGCACGTCCGACCGACCCTCCCTTCAGAAACCTGTGGCTGGTGTGTCGTGTGGTTGTTCGGGCATGATGCCATGAGTTGTCGATCGAGGTCGATCGAGGTCGGCCTTTTCTCGGATGCAGCTTGAAAGCATATGGCACCAGGAGAGGTGGTCACAGGGTTGTCAGCCTGATCCATGGCCCTCGTTTGATGTGGGCCCCAAGTGCACCCTCAAGGGCTGTGGGGTGGATGGATGCGTGTCTGTCCTACAGCAAACGGCGGATGAAGATGCTCTTACAAACAGCACGTGGAATGCAATTTCTGCACTCACTCACTCCGCCTCTTGTTCACCGGGTGAAAGCCCAGACCTACCCCTTGCATTGACAAGCTCGTGGGAGCCTCCCCCCCGCTTGCCCCTGTTCAAGGGATGTCGATGCTGGGGCATGCTTTGCTGACGTGGAGTGGGGATTCGTTGGCTCGCAGGATCTGAAGCCTGGCAACCTCCTCGTGACAAACAACTATGACATCAAGGTGACCGCCTTCGGCCGTCATGCCTGATCGCGGATTACTGGTTGCGTGGCGTGCGCTGTGCGTGCAGCCCAGTGCTACTGCCGCACATGTGGATTGCTAAATGTTGTGTGACGTTAGTAGTTCAGTGCGGCGGGTGTGTGACGTTGGTGGTCCGATGCGGCGGGTGTGTGACGTTGGTGGTCCGATGCGGCCGGTGTGTGACGGTGGTGGTCCGATGCGGTGGGTGTGTGACGGTGGTGGTCCAATGCGGCAGGTGTGTGACTTTGGCATCAGCATGTCAAAGACAAAAACAGTGGCAAGTGCCACCGCGAGCGTGGGCACGCCCCAGTACGCCGCCCCGGAGATCATGATGGTGGGCGCTCCTGCACCTTCGCCACACCCCCTGGCGGCCCTTTTCCGGGAGGCCAACCTGGCCCGGATGCTCATTGGCACACCTTCCTCATTCCAGCTCAGCACTCACTCGATGTTTTGGGCACAAGGGAGGGCTCAAAATGAGTCACAACCGGGTGTAACACCCTAGACCTTGCCGAATGTTGCGAGCAGTGTTGCGTGCAAGCTTCAGGCACCAGTTGCGAGTGCTTGGTAGCAAGTCTGGGTCACAACGTGTGTCAGCGGGCTGTGCTCCTCGAGCACCAAATGCCGTTCAGTTGGGTGGGGGACGGGCTGCGGATTTTCTTTGGCTGAGTCCTGGGGATCGATGGCATATGACTGCCAGAATAATACGTACACCGAGAAGATTGACGTGTGGTCGTTCGGGATGATCTTATGGTGCGGTGCAGCTGACTGCCCATCTCCTCTCCGTACCAATGTGCTCGCTCCTGCACCCCCTTGCGGCTTCCTGCTGTCCTCGGATGTGCGGAAGCGGGTCGCTGCCGCTGACCCTTGCGCCCCCTTGAGGGCCGTTGCATGGGCATGTCCGCCGTGCGGTGTCTGTGTCCGCGCGTGCCCTTGGAACTCGGCGGACATCGGGCACCCGTGCAATGAAAATAATCAGGTTTCCGCTGCCATGGACGCCTCCGTGGCAGGCAGGTTGATCTAGATTCTGCCAATCGTAGAAGTCCGGGATGCCACAGTGGCGTCACCACATCAGCCCCAACAAACGAAAGGCGAACTGGTGCACAAGAGCCATCTTATCCACCACCTGACGTGGATGCCCAAGACATGTCCGCGAAATGATGCCCGCCCATGAAAATATCCTGCTAAACAATCGAGCGATGCAGATTACAGATTGCGCAGAATGCGGCGAGAAGAGTGCGCACGAGTCGGACAAAAACTCGATAGCCTCTATCGGGTACACGCATTTTGCCGGGCGCGATGTCCCTAAACGCGATTCCTGATGTCCGTCGCAACTTTGTCGGACGTCTGCCCGAATGTGTCCGGCCCTGGTTGCACGATCCTGATCCCTGTTCACGCAGCTCACTGGTCGGCGTGCTGCGATCAATGATGGTCGACAGCGGACGCGGACGGGCCCACACGATGGCCCTGGCCTTGTCACTGCTCCCAGTGAGTTGCCTCTCCCTCCAGTGCATCCGATTGGTCTCCTGTTCATAGGTTTGTCGCTGAATGTCGCCTCGTCGAGCTAATTCACGCACGACGATGCGCCGCCGGCGTTCAACTGTCCCCGTGCGCTCAACCGATTGGGATGAGGGAGCGAGGGGGTTCGGCCTGCAGGGAGGTGGTGGCGGCTCAGCGCCCCTTCGCACACTTCAGCAACGTGCTCCAGGTGATTAATGCCGTCGTGATGAAGGGGGAGAGGCCGCCGCCGCTGATGGAGATCCCAAGCACGCGGGCGCTGTGGCGGGACTCCGGGGAAGCACTGCTCGGCCTGCACCGGCTGCAGGTACGCGCTCCACCCAGCTGCCGCGCGAGCCGCCTTTGCGCTGCAGGCCGCCAGTTTGCACAACTCTGCATAGATTACAGTCGGATGCAGCGTCGGAGGTGTCCCGACCTCGGTCATGGAATCGAAGTGTGAGATTTCTCAGGTTGTAGACTGTTGACATCAAAATGGCTGCCGACTTGTGTGTTGGCTTGATCGTTGTAGCTGCATGACGCGCCAGGGTGTGGTGGGGTGATGGGTTTGAGCAGCTTGAGTGCACTGACACCGATGCAACGAGACGGCCCTCCTTCGACTCCATCCAGGTGCGCGCGAGGCTGTTTTCATTACAAACGCCATGTCACGCGGGAGGCCTCCTTCAGCGTACCTGCACTCGCCACACCCGTGTCCATGTGCTGTGCGCCGCAGCACTATGGCATGCCCTTGCAGCGCATGTCGCCACGCCATGGCATTCTTCTCAGCAGCTACACAATCCCCCACAGTTGCCCTCTTTAACTGCGACCCGTTCGGTGCCCTACCATAGCATCGTTTGCCCCGCCTTGTTGGGCACTTCTCCCCGTGATCTAGGCCCCGCCCCCGGCATCCGCAATTTGGCTTGATAGCTACTATGAAAGGGCTCGTAACTGCCGCCTGTGTCACGACTGCTCGTGCCATGTGACATGGCTCCACGGCGCAGATGGATCACAAACGGCTATGGTTTTGTGGGAAGGCGCAGGCCACACTAGAGAAGCTCTTTGCACTGGTCGGGCGGGGCCCGGACCCTGAGAGCTTGACTCCCGAGCCTGTGCCGAAGGCCTGGGAGACGAATTCAGCCAATCAGGTGAAAGCCTCCGGTCAAGATGCTCAATAATGCCACTGTTACGAAACCTCCACTCTCATTGGCTACATCCTGGCAGCTGCCCATCCAACATTGCCTCCGTATGTAATGTCAACTTTGTGTGATTGAGAGAGGACGTGCACGATGGTGAGTGAATACATCCAATGCGGAAGCACCTCCCCACATGAGCATCGTAACCATGCATCCATACACACTTCGTTGTTCTTTGCAGGTTGTGGGATCCGACTTGCTGCTGCTGGTCCTCAGTTCTCCGCATGCGGTGTGGCGGCGGTGAATTGTGGTTGGGGGTGGCGGTAGGTTCAGCCTTTTGAAAGGACAAGTGATTCCTCGGTCAGCGGCCCCAAGGATGAAGGCGGCGAGCCGTTGTCCTCAGGACCTGCATATGCACTGGTATTCCTCGACCTAGCCCTGAGCCCTGGTACTGAAAACGCACATCATGTTCCAGTATTGAAACTATGCCATCTGTTGTCACCTGTTAGAAAAGTTGGCTTGTCACGTGCCTGATATATGTTGCAGGCAAACCCTTCTGCAAGAATTGATGACACTGCGGTCATGGCGCGTCCGGAAGCAAAGCACACTGCTTGAGAGCGGTACGATTGTGGCGCATCGATACCAGTGGGCATCATCTGGGGCGACATGTCTCTGTTGATGAACCCTTGAGCAGTATTCTGTGTGCTCCTCTATCGCATGCTGTGGTTATGGATAACATCATGTCGACCTGCTACTGACGATCTGTTTCCATAACTTTGCGACGCTTCTCAACATTTTCCCCTCGGTGCACTATTACCGTATGATGAATATTGGTTTAGCTTGGGCGATTAGCATAGGTAATTTGGACTGCTGTTGAGTCAAAATAATCCTTGATAACAGATATGAACGAACAGATAAAACTATCACAGATGTCGGCGGGGTGGATACGGTGGATACGGTTTCATGGTATAGCGATAAGGCAGTACCACGAAGTGTCACTGACAAAATCAGGAAAACAATATCTCTTTGCCGATGCACGTGGTAGGAATCGTACTCTTGCTCAAGGTGTGGTAACTTGGCGAACTCGTTGATCTCCGCTTAGTCCGCGCGGCCCGTGGGACCGACTGTGTTAGCGACTTGCCTCCCCGTGATGGGACCTCCTATATGGTAGCTTCCTCTCATGGTGGGGTCGACGTTTGCCTTGTGACACAGTTGTTGGATTGCAAGTATCTGACATAGCCGCTCTCGGACTCAATTTAGCTCTTGTAGATGACATCTCTCGATGTGTGATACCGTGCAACGAAAAAGAAAAACCCACACCCATTGGGCGTATGCGTATATTAATTTCCCGGCCCTACTCTGGTGCAACCATCGACTACAACATTTTGCTCCAGTAATACCATTCTCTTAGCTCAGACTTACAAAGTGATTATCTGTCATGAAAGCGAAAGAACACACGAGAACAGAGAGCTTAATTTGGCGATTTATAAGTGAATGTGGATTGCTGCTTGATCGGGTTGTCTGCATCGGCTAAAATTGTCGACCGTACTGAATCATTTCATTACGTCATCAAGACCAACAATGCAGCAAATACATTCTCAGTTGGAGATTGCAGATAATGCGTCTGCTTCCTCACGATTGCCAGTGCTGGTGAACGGAGGAGTGGGGGGCTTGACTCAGAGTGGGGCGTGCTGTCCCCCACCACCCTTGAGGGCAAACCGTGGGCATCCAAATCCAACCGTGTTCTCGCGTATCTAAGATACGCCGATGTCCGAGTATAATCCAGTAGGCCTAGTCCGAGATTGGATGGCGCCACCGTCGCCATGGGAAATTTTGGGGAGAGCCGCCGATAGCCCTGAAATCATAGCAAGGTCGAAGGCCCCAATAGAGTGTTTACGGACCATCGAGGAGGAAGAAAACCGTCGAAACGTCCGGTACGATTTGTGAAGTCATCCGGGAACGCGATACCCTATTAGCAACACGGGTTTGGCCAATTTCTCGGATTAGGTCGTGGACCCATTACACTGTTTGTGTATATTCTGCTAGACATGGTTGGCTAGACAACGCCGTGTGCGTAGGTGGCTCACCTGAGACGGACGCCTGTGGGCGCCACTGCGCGAGCGGACATGTGATGGAAGTTGTTGAGGGCCGCACGGGATGGGGGCGTGTACGCATCGTAATCACGGTCAAGCTACGGGTACAGTAAACAGCCACCGATAAGAAATCGAATAGTTGGGGGCAGCCAGCGATAATCTTCAAGTTGGATCCCTCCCCCCCTCCGACCAGCGTCAGCGTTCTATGAAATCGCTAAGAACAGTGGATCGCGCTATCTTGAGTCAGCCAGCTAATTTCGTAACCATCCACATCGATACCTAGCCTGGCCAGTCAGAATTTTTGAAATTTTCATTTCCTCGAAAGTGTACCCTGAGAGCCGCGCTCATCTTGAAATTCAAATAAGGAGGAAATCGATGTATGAGTGGCAGAACTGTCGGTACTCGCCCGCGCTAACCCATATATAGATTCGGTGCTTCGCCATTCTCAGTATTCCGTGATATGAATGCACATGAGATGTACGTAGTGTGGCGTATGGCACTTGTAGCATCCCCCCACACCCTTACGACGGGTACATACAGTTTTAGTTGGGACACCTTGTAAATTTCGGCATCTTACGGTCTCTCGGATTCGTCGCGACCCCAATCCGGTAATCTTGCCCTAAGCCCAACCTAAAACCTTAATCGCCTGTATCTCTCGATTTTGAGCCCAACAAGTTTCGTCTCTTTTCACATTCGCGTAAGCACAACCTTGAACTGTATACGAGCACAAAACAATCAACACAAAACCTGGAAGACGACAGGATAGCTTAGCAACAAGATATGCGACAAGTATATACGGATTGTCGCAGAACCAAATGGTTCTTGTTCCGACAGAGGAATCTGAACGCTCACGCGAATGCTTGGTGTGCTTTCCGTCGCTGGCAGCCTTATGGTGAAGCGGATCGCTTTCGGTAGACTCCTTAAACTTTTGTCACGCGCATCTAAGCCGCATGGCTTGATACTGCTGACAATATGTTGAATTTTCTTTTTATCAAGAGTGGGGTTCGAACCCACGCAGTCTACTGACTATTAGAACTTGAGTCTAACCCCTTGGACCACTCGGGCATCTTGACATGATTCGGTCATTTGAGGGTGGTAAATTCTGCTGAAAAGTGTTAACAACGGGAGGGATCGAACCTCCAATCTTCGGTTCCGAAGACCGACGCCTTATCCATTAGGCCACGCTGCCAATCGATGAATGTGCGTGCGCCTGATCCCAAACTAGAATACACAACAATCAGATTACGCGTCACTGTATATGTGAGAAAGGGCCGTAGCGGCAGCGATACCCGCATTCCAACTTCTTAGGACTCAAACATGGGGGGAGGGGGGGGGTCGAACCGTCGAACCGTCGAACCGTCGACGAACCTCGTCATCATCAGTGATGACTTAAATTAATTTACCCCGGGGAGCCAATTCGCCCCCGGCTACCATACAGGGTCAAGGGCAGTCCCTATCCTAAAAGTTCCCCCTGCTAGCACATACATGGAGAATCGGACTAATCTAACTCTGCAGCAGCCGCCATGACAACCAATCCTCCCCCACTAGTCGAGACTAACTACTGCGTCAAATCGGTAACCTCCGCGCTCATAATGGTCGGCACCCCCTGCTCCCACGCCCCTCCCGTCAACCGCCACACCCTCCCCCACCCCCCTCAAGCCCACCAAAGTCTGGCGTAAGCCCATAGCAATACCAAAGCCAATGGGTGTGCTCTGAAAACCGGGGGTGAGGGTGGGACGTCCAAGAAGAGGGGGTGCTCCGGATGCATCCATGAATATGCTAGTAAGTAACTATCAAGAACCCATGTGCCTATGACCTCGTGCGGGTTTTACTATAGTAGGTGTTTAGCGGTACTAAGACTCTACAAGGATATTCAAAGGACGTTCAAAATTCGGTTTTCCGATATTGCAAGGCGTGTCAATCATTTTGAAAATGGATACGAGGCGGTGGTGTGCGGTTAGATTCGGTTGGCATGTCCGCATTCCCCATTTCCACCTGCCGTGTCAAGATACCGGTTACGTCTCCCCCCGTGTCCCCCTCCAGATTCGAATCTAGTCGATCACAAACTCCCTCTCGCCTCTCCGACTGTCCCTCTTCCGGCTCCACCGTACGGTCCTGTCCCATCGTAGTCGGGCGCGCGCTCTTCCCGTCAGTATCTCCTCAAATCACCCGCATAGATCCCATATTGCTTCTGGATACGGCTCGCGAACTCGTGTTCCCCCTCTACCATTTTTTGTTATATTGGCACCATACACTAAAGAAAAACTCCGTGACCCACGGCCTCAATTTCCGGCCAAGCTTCTCCGCCACCCTCCTTCCGTGTTCCTTCTCCACCCATTCTCGAAGTTCTCCCGGGGTACGGCCGTACAAGAAGTCCTCCCGCCTTGATCAGTGATGACATGACATGACATTACACATGTATACCGAGTGATGACTGATGAGTGACACTGCACTGATGAGTGACACTGCACTGCACTTGGCGACTTCGATTGTACCTAGTAGCTAGCCTAGGGGTAGCTTTGTTATACACAACGAAAGTGCGAGATATATTTTATACAAACGGAACGAGAGTGAGAGAGACGACGGGTGTGTGGGAGACTGTAGCGGTCGAGGTGGTGGTTACAAACCGAAAGTGCGGGAAGACGAAAGTTGCAAGTTGAAGTTCGCCAAACCGAATGGCACGCATTAATAATCAGATACGATCAGATACCAGGTAGATTCGTTGTGTGGCACATCGTTTCTCATGGTTCTTGTTTCGACAGAGGAATCTGAACGCTCACGTGGATGTTTGGTGTGCTTTCCGTCGCTGGCAGCCTTATGGGGGATCGCTTTCAGTAGACTCCTTAAAAGTATTGGCATGCGCATCTAAGCCGCATGGCTTGATACTGCTGACAATATATTGAATTTTCTTTTAATCAATAGTGGGGTTCGAACCCACGCAGTCTACTGACTATTAGAACTTGAGTCTAACCCCTTGGACCACTCGGGCATCTTGACATGATTCGGTCATTTGAGGGTGGTAAATTCTGCTGAAAAGTGTTAACAACGGGAGGGATCGAACCTCCAATCTTCGGTTCCGAAGACCGACGCCTTATCCATTAGGCCACGCTGCCAATTGTTAAAATAACATCCTGTTTCAAAATTTTAGGTCTTTCGATTATCTCAGAAATCGATATAAAATCCAGCGAAAAAATGGCTTTCGGAAGGTAGTGAGACAAGCGTTTCCTGTTGCTGTATTTTTAAATGGTTTTTCTCCATTCGCTTTCGGTTTAGTGCGACCTCCGACCGTCATGCTGCAGAAGTAGAACAGTATAACCGGACCTCCCGTCCCCAGAGTTTAGACGAGCCGCGCTTCGCGCGGCTACCCGCGATTCGACTCGAGGGCTGCGTTACTTGATGATTGTGGAGCTCGTCTAAACTCTGGTCTTTCTCGTCAAAAGCCAGAATTTAGACGATAAATGTCTACCTTTTTCTTACGGACCTCGGCAGTGGGCAGCTCAACAACGTATTTCGCTCCCGACTGGCTCTATCTTGATGCCGATATGTTTATGGTCTGAGAGTTGAATATTTTGTTCATAATATCAGTAACTTTTGTTTTCTGCGGCGAGTTCTCACTGCAACCTCAAGGACGTCAGCTTAAGCGCGTAGGCTTCTAGAAGATTGCGATACTTAATTCACGTGAACGTCATCTTCGCTAGTTCGTTGCATGAGCTATGGCGCTCGGAACCGAGCAAATGAAACTGTTTTGGAAAGGTATTGCACTTCTCTTTTGGTTTCCGTGTTCTATGTTGGACCTAGGGCGGATGTTTGTTTGTTATTCACGTGTGAACATAGAGCAGACGCAGGCTCCGCTGTTCCTAGGGCATCTTTGATGTTTCATAGCATTAGCTACAGATGTCGGAACCGTACAAATCGAAAAGTTTTCGGCAGCTAAGAGTGCCCTCTTTCAGGTTAACTTGCGTACGTTTGTTCACACGCGGATGTTTATGAGCTATTCTAACCACGGTTTGTGGCTGGCTTGTGCACTGCAGATAATTGGTCATCTTAGATAATTTATTTCTTCGAGGGAGCTACAGAGCTCGGAACCGAGCAACTGAAACTGTTTTGGAAAGGTATTGCACTCTTCTTTTAGGTCCCGTGGCGTATTGCAGCCCTAGGGCGGATGATTGTTTCTTATTCACGTGTGAACATAGAGCAGGCACAGGCTCCGCTGTTCCTAGGGCATCGTTGATGTTTCATAGCATTAGCTACACAAGTCGGAACCGAGCAAATCGAAAAGTTTTCGGCAGCTAAGAGTGCCCCCTTTCAGGTTAACTTGCCTACGTTTGCCCACACGCGGATGTTTGTGAGCTATTCTAACCACGGTTTGTGGCTGGCTTGTGCATTGCAGATAATTGGCCAACTTAGATATTTCTTCGAGGGAGCTATGGCGCTCGGAACCGAGCAAATGAAACTGTTTTGGAATGGTAGTGCACTCTTCTTTTAGGTCCCGTGGCGTATTGCAGCCCTAGGGCGGATGTTTGTTTCTTATTCACGTGTGAACATTGAGCAGGCACAGGCTCCGCTGTTCCTAGGGCATCTTTGATATTTCATAGCATTAGCTACACAAGTCGGAACCGAGCAAATCGAAAAGTTTTCGGCAGCTTAGAGTGCCCCCTTTCAGTTTAACTTGCGTATGTAAGCCCTAGGGTGGATGTTTGTCAACTTTTCTAACCACGGTTTGTGGCTGGCTTGTGCACTGCAGATAATTGGTCATCTTAGATATTTCTTCGAGGGAGCTACAGAGCTCGGAACCGAGCAAATAAAACTGTTTTGTAAAGGTATTGCACTCTTCTTTTAGGTCCCGTGGCGTATTTCAGCTCTAGGGCAGATGTTTGTTTCTTATTCACGGAACATTGAGTTGGCGTGTGCATTGCACAAAATAGGGTTTCGAAGCTCCTTCCTCAAGGGAGCTATGCAACTCGGATGAGGAGCAGGCGGTGAAGTTTTAAAAGGGTACTTCACTTCTCTTCACTTTCACTTCCTTTGGCCTATGTGGGCCTTGGGGGAGATGGTAAAGTGTTGTTTTGATGTGTAGCGCAAAGCAGGTGAGACCATGCATGCGCCTTTTAGATAGGGTTTTCAGACCCCACCCTTTCGAAGGGATCGCTGTGTGACATCATAAAACGGAGCACATAGGTATGTAGAGCCGGGTGTGAGGAAAAGGGGGCACTTTTCAAAAGTGAATTTGCCTTTCTTATGCTCCTATGGCGCCCATTCTTAGGGTAGTGGGTAGGGTTCGTATAGGGCGGGACGTGAGCTCCTGCATCGCAGGGTTTCAGACCCCCCCTGTCGGGGGTATCACTGTGTGACATCATAAAACGGAGCACATAGCTATGTAGAGCCGGGTGTGAGGAAAAGGGGGCACTTTTCAAAAGTGAATTTGCCTTTCGTATGCTCCTATGGCGCCCATTCTTAGGGTAGTGGGTAGGGTTCGCGTAGGGCGGGACGTGTGCTCCTGCATCGCAGGGTTTCAGACCCCCCCCTGTCGGGGGTATCACTGTGTGACATCATAAAATAAAAAGTAAGTGAGAATGAAGGGTAGGTTTTCTGTGGTGTTATGGAACAGGGATGAGTGCATCTCGGTTGTTGAAGATCGCCAACCAACGCATTTTCAAGCACGCAGAGTTTCGTGGTGATCAAGAAGCTATTTGCACAGCGGCTGTCGGCGGAAGTGACATTTTGGCAGTTATGCCTACGGGGGCTGGTAAGAGCTTGTGTTACTAACTTCCTGCAACAATCGGATCTGGACTCACGGTAGTGATATCTCCACTACTATCCTTGATGCATGATCAAGTAACAACATTAGTCAGTAAGGACATCGCTGCTATCAAGTATACTAGTGAGCTGACAGTTAACGCGAAGGCATGTTATCTAGATATGATAAAGCGAGGGATGATAACATTGTTATATCTTGCACCAGAGACATTAATCAGTGAGCAAGAGAAAGATGCCGATTTGACACGGGCACTTTTAGAAGTCCACGCTATGGCCAAATTGAAGCGGTTTGTAGTGGATGAGGCTCATTGTGTCAGTGAGTTCGGTGCAGACTTCAGAAAGGCATACGCTAGGCTCGGAGAACTGAGAGACCGTTTCCCGGACGTACCATTCACGGCAGTTACAGGGACAGCCACAGACAAGACAAAATCAGATATTAAAGTACTGCTAAAGCTTAAGAAACCCATGGAGTTTTGCACCAACTCGCATAGACCCAATCTGTATGTGAGTATCCTAGACAAGATTTTGGAAGATGAGACAGTTTCCGGGCAAAACATTGAAGGGAGTTGGCGACAAATACATAGTTTCATATTGGATCAACCGTCCACCTCTGCTGGCATCGTCTATTGTATGACTCAAGTTCAATGTGAAAAGGTTGCAACCTGGTTGAGTCAACAAGAGCATACGGGTGCTTTAATCACGACGGCACACTATCACGGAGGAATGATATCTTCCGATCGTTCACAAGTGTACAAATACTTTATGACAGGAAAAATCCGAGTAGTAGTGGCGACCAATGCCTTTGACATGGGTGTAGACAAAGCAGACGTCAGGTGGATTGTACACCGCACCATGCCATAATATATTGAGGCATATCGGTTCAAGAAATTGGTAGAGCAGGAAGAGATGGCGAGCGGGCTAACTGCATGTTGTTGTTCTCACCAAAGAACTTGCAAAATATCAAAATCGTGTTTCAAAAGAATACAGAAAATCAAGAATTGAAACGAAGCAAACTCAAAGAGATGGGCAATTATTGTTTCAACATCAAAGATTGTAGACACCAAATGTTACTGGATCACTTTGGCGACAAAATCAAAGTGTCACGAGGTTGCAAGCTGTGTGACATTTGCTCGACACCAACGAGTGGACTTGTTTTGACAGAGGCACAAGAGAAACGTGGCAGTGGTATGAAGAGACCTCAACGCTCATCGCATTTGTCACTAGAGCCTGGCCAGAGGAAGAGGCGTTAATGGAAAATACTATGTATTGCTAGAAACTCAGCAGTGCACGAGGGGGAACGCTGCCGACGGTGAAACAACGAACTAAGATAAACTCAGATAATAGACATATATACTGAGTTTGTCGCACAAGCTGATCACCGAAGATGACACACTGAATATGACACCTGACTGTACGAACTAGTCAGGGTGTCATTTCCAGCACACCACCTCATCTGAGGTGGACAGCTTGTGACAACACACCACCCTAGCTACTAGGCTTACAGTGTAAGATGCAAGATTGTTAAGCCTAGAAGCTAAAAAAGTCACAAGTGGTTGATGAGAGCTCAAGCAAAAAAAATGATACTTGCTAAAGCTAGAGATCTTGCTAAAATAAAATCTGATCGGTCAATTTCATCTTTGCCAGCTAGTGGTGGGTGAACCCACAAATCTCGCCTGTCTGCATGTGATGGAGAACGTAAAAAAATAAGTCTGCCTGTCGGTTTAGCTTTAAACTGCTGCGAACTGCAAAGGTCTCCTGCCTGTAAATTGTTCCGTCTTAATTCTGAAAAGCTGCCCGCAAGTGGTGAGAGATAAGACAACATTCTTTTGTCCAAAACTACAGCAAGTGGTGGAGAAATGTAAAAGGGAACACCGCCTGTCTGTTTAAAGATTAATAAGAACCATCGGAATAATCATCGGACGCAGAGTTCTCAAAATATTCATACTCATCGTAAAATTCAGCACCACCAGCTCCAACGGAATCGCAGGCCCCTGCCTCCCAGGCAGCCCACTCCTCTGCGGTGTATACATTCTCGTCGTTCAACGCAGGCTCATCTCTAAAAGAAACTGTGCCAACATTAAACTCGCTCTGCGGTAAAAAATTCCTCCCCAAGTGGGGGCTCCAAAACTCCGCCATAAGAGTCGCCCTGGAAACCTGTGTCCAGGGTTTCATCCTGTTCCAATCGATCGGACGAAAAATGCGGAGCGGCCAAGTGGCCATCTTGCTCCTCCTCTACTTCCTCAAAACTGTCTGAATCATCGTAATACCCAGGGGGTATTCCGATTCATCCTCCTCACTACTGTCATACTGCCCAAAATGCTGGTCCTCGATGTCCACAGAAGGAGGCCCAGGCATAGGGGGCGCGTGAATGTAATGAACTTCACGACGCACAGGAGGGGCCTGTGCGCGCGCGCTACTCACCCTAGGGATACTAGGTGAGGGTCTAGTGGATGTTATCTGCGTTGAAACTGATTTATTTGCCAAAATTACCGGCGAATCTCCGACGCCTGTTTCACAGAAAGAAACAGCGGAACCCGCAAAATCATCGGAAATAGCACCACCAACCTGTGTGCTCTCTGAAACAATAATCTCCAAAATGATCGGCGGGTCTGGGGTCAAACTCTGCTGAGAAATCTGCGGTGAGCGGAAATGCGCAATAGCCTCGCTCATAGAAGAGCACAAAGAGATCAACTGAGACCTCTTGAGAGTCGAGACTGTCGCAAAACGAGTGTCAATAGATGCCAAAAGAGCTAGGAGCTCTCCACTCGAAGAAATCTGAGAAGAATCCATAAAATGTAACGAAAACAAGTGTGAGATCAACCCAAGAAAATCCGTAGTAGAGTTCCACTCCGTCTAATTCCCTCGCAAACCGCGAGTTCAAAGCTCGAGCGAAGAATCCGAATCTGAGTGAGCCACAAGGCGTGGACACACTCTCCCGAAAGATATGATGAAAATAAATAAAATTCTACGCTAAAATACACAACACGCAAGCGTGAAGTGGTCCCATAACCTGCTAGAAACTCAGCAGTGCACGAGGGGGAACGCTGCCGACGGTGAAACAACGAACTCAGATAAACTCAGATAATAGACATATACTGAGCAGTTTGTCGCACAAGCTGATCACCGAAGATGACACACTGAATATGACACCTGACTGTACGAACTAGTCAGGGTGCCATTTCCAGCATGTATTTAGTATATATATTTGGAATGTAAGCTTGCACTATATCGCAAATAGCATATCATATTGATAGCGGTAAAGCACCTATAGAGAAAGACGGGACCTCTCTTATATTGACGGCTAATAGCAACGACATGTCATTAAGTACCTTTCATGGCATGTGACACGTTGTAATGAACTAGGGGCAAGATGTTCATGGGATTCGCCGCGTTTTTCACAAGAAATAACCTTGAAATGAAAAAGTTATGACAGTTTACTTTATTTTGAAACAGCAGATACCCTGTTTCGCTGGCAACTGGAGAATTTTGACACTGGTATCTCTTGTACTAGGAGTTCCAGGCATCTCCATACTCGTGAAGGTACCGACTGATTAGACCGATTGATTAATTCAGTCGGTGACACGAGCGACATAAACCAAATCAGTTCATGTCACCGACTGCGGAATACGATGTCACCAACCGAATACCAATTAATTCAGAAAACTTTCTCACCTCGCCCATCGCATATATAAATAATAATTTATTGCGGTGCGGGGCGACGTATATTAATATTACCGCCAGATGTTAAGGATATATAATTATATATATATATGATTTAGTATCAGAAATCAGATTTACGGTATATATAATTTATATAACATATTTGCTTGAAATTTCTTGGCGCTTTTATAAGAAAGTAGATATATAGCAATATATATACTGTCAGAAGAATGTCAAAGCACAGTGAGATAGGGTTCTCGGGTTGTCTAAAGTCAGATTAAACTGTGAGATAATCGGGTTTAAGCTGGCGGACATACCGTGACACACGAGCGGAGCAAAGAGCAGGCACTGCAAGTGACATCCGAGCAGGCGAGGGGTGACACAGGGCACCACAGACCTCCCCCCTTATGGGGGGTGAAAGTCAGTGTTCCCATGACACCACCTCACCCCGAAGGTGGGATGTGCACTGCAGGGCCAGCCGGTACTCCCGGGCAGGCGGCTAGGAGAAATGCAATGTTTCCCTAGTTACTAGCTAACTCGGGATGTGTCAATCGAGGGTCTCAATCTAGGGTTTGGGGCTGAGTGCCAATCACCACTCCAGCCCCTGGAACGTGCGGCACCCAAACGGGCGAAGAGCGCAGAGCCGGCCAGTCGGTGTCCTCGTCCTGGAAGGCCAGGGATGCACCAACAGGCCCGTCAACCAGCGGAGGTGCGTCGGAATCCTCCACATGCACCACCGTAGCGGCGGCATCGACGGGGTCAACCGCGTCATCACCACCAGATGCGGGCAGCTGCAATCGCACGGACCGGAACGCTGGCTCCAAGCCGGAGTCAGCCGATGGGGCAGGCGCATTGCCCGCGGGCGGAGGGTCAGGTGTTCCGCCTGCGGGAGGCGGCTGAAGCGACGGACGGGGCACGGCCGGCTTGGAACACTCAAGATGTTTGTCGTTGGCGAAGGCCTCGATGCAGACGTAAGGGCAAGCACCGCGGGTGCCTGCGTGCGCGTCAGTGACGCCCCAGCCACATGCGGAAACACACCGCACACGGGTAGCCGGTGCCGGACCACTTCTTATACAGAGCAGTGGGGGAGTCCGCCACCCACTCCCCATCAAGCGGTGCCTTCGATTGCTTCTGCGGGCGGAGTGCCATGGCGGTAGGGCGGCTGGGGGGTCAGGAGTCTGGGGCTTCTGAGTCTGGGTCTTGGGGCGGTAGCCTGAGCCAGACGGAGCGGCGGAATCCTGCTGGGACGAAAGTGTGGCAAGGGGGCTTTCGTCCCTAAAGGCAAGGCGGATGCGAAGGGCGAGGCGGTCAAAAGTGAAGGAATGACCTGAACGCAATTCGCGGAGCACCACCAGGTAGAGGGGGGTGACGTAGGGGCTCTTCTTCGCGAACTCGGCCAAGATGTGCCAGAGGTCTGCCACGCGGTCAGAATCGCCGTACGTCGGCTTGACTTTGCGATGACGCTCACAAAGTCGACGAAATGTGGCAAGTTGGGGAGCGGGGTCCACGGTCTCAGAGATGACGATCGCACGCATCTGAGTCCAGTAGCGCATCCCATCGGCGTCGGGCACACCCTCGACCTCGTAACGGAGTCGCTGAAGGGCATAACGGCCGTCGGCAGGATGGGAACGAGCACACTCGTGGTAGAGGGTAAGGGCATTTCCACGAAGAGGGTGGGGCAAGAGGCAAAAGAGAATCTCGTTCATGGTGACGTGATAAAATTCGTACTCGTGCTCCAAATCCAGCAATAACTTGGCCGCCTCGTTGTACGAAATGGGGAACATCACGTGCCCCAAGCCGGCAGTGAGGGAGGCAAAGTCGGCGTCGGCGGTGTCATTGTCAAAAGTAAAACCGTTGGGGAGCTTGAATCCGGTGGACTTGAGGAAGTGCACCAGGTCGCTCCCATACTGAAATACATAGGAGAGCTGGTCGCTGTACTCCTCCTCGCGGCCCTCCTCAACAGGTGTAGTCAGCAGAACGTCGCCGGGGTCGTTGAAGAAATCGAAAGCCGTAGGGGCTTCAATCGTGGATGTCGGTTTCGAACGTAGGGAGGAAGTCCCCACGATACGGCGGGCGGTCGGTGGCCAGTAGATGGGGTACTGTGCGATGTCTGGGAAGGCGATGGAGAAGCATTTGTACGCGCACGTGCTGCGCGTAAAGCAGAGCTAACTCCTTCACGTCGGGCGGTAGCCATGTCGGGAATAAAGTAGTGTCGGTCCAGTTGAAATTTGACGCACGGAAAGTGCGTTAACCCCTTAGTTGCGGTTGGAATTTTTGGCAAAAATATGTGGTTTGGGGACAATTCAAAGTATTGCGTGATCATGGCCGCATGCACGCATACGATATCATGTATGTTATAGGAGACCATCAAATAAGCCACAACGAATCATGGTATAGCTATATCTATCGTATATCTCGAGATATATGGATTATCCAACCAAAATTTTGAGTATTTTGAGCATAGAAATTACGCATACGTCTTGTGTACGATGCGTGACTGCAGTCTTATTGACCTGTATCATGGTAATATATCGCGGAAATTAACATGTTAGACTATCCCTAATCCATAGTACGCATTAATACCGCCCAATGTGCCAAAAGTACCAAAAATGGCCAAAAAAAACACCGAAAAAACACTTGGATTCAAATGTTTTCCTCACTTAAGAAATGTTTTCCATACTTAAGCTAAAACTCAGGTGATTTTGCTCATAAAATGAGACTATGTGGTGATATAATACCCCATGTTGCATGCGAGACTGGCGTTGGGATCCATTTCGATCGTATATTTCCACATGGCCACGTATATGCTTACCAATACGGGATGTTTATGGCTTGGTTAGCTACTTTTCAAAGCCAAATTTAAGCGCAAAATGGCACAAATAGAAAATTTTGGGTTTGGAAATACTAACACGCGAGAGATATATCGCACTAGTATATGTGCTATACTATTGGTTAACCTGTAGCCACATATCATGAGTGCACCCACAAACCTTACAATATTCGATGCGCCAACTGCGCATATGCAGTTTCATGGTGAGCCACGCTCTCATTTTCGAGGCCTTGTTGAGAAATCTCAACGTGTCGCAGCTAAGGGGTTAAGTGTCGGAATAAAATGTCGGATTGTCGGCAAAAAAATGTCGGAAGTGACCGATGTGAAAACAAGCCGGTCGTTGTCGGAAGTGTCGGTTAGTAAATGTCGGCGTAAGTGTCGGAAGTGTCGGTGAGTATAGAATCACAGGGCGCAAAGCGGACGGAAGACTGACGAAAACACCACAACTGAACGTGGGTGGGCTATAACCTTATAAGAAAGTAGATATATAGCAATATATATACTGTCAGAAGAATGTCAAAGCACAGTGAGATAGGGTTCTCGGGTTGTCTAAAGTCAGATTAAACTGTGAGATAATCGGGTTTAAGCTGGCGGACATACCGTGACACACGGGCGGAGCAAAGAGCAGGCACTGCAAGTGACATCCGAGCAGGCGAGGGGTGACACAGGGCACCACAGACCTCCCCCCTTATGGGGGGTGAAACGAGTCAGTGTTCCCATTACGCTTCACGACAATAAAGGGGGTTCTTGGGGTAGTGGGGTAGCGGGGAAGCGTTTGGGGCGGGGGGGAGCGGGGAGTCACGAGGTCGAAGCGTTGGGGAGGAGGCGGTATTGGGGGGGTGGGGGGTGGGGGGAGGGGTGGGGGGGAGGGAGGAGGGGGAGGGAGCCCGGGAGGAATGGGGGCGACGGGTGGTGACGGGGGGGATATCTACAGGGGTAGGGGGGGGTAAACCCTCCCCCCTCCCAACGCTTCCACCTCGTGACTCCCCCCCCCAAACGCTTCCCCGCTACCCCATTGCCCAGAACCCCCACCCCCCTCCCATATTGTGAAGCGCAAGAAATTTCAAGCAAATATGTTATATAAATTATATATACCATAAATCATATATATATAATTATATATCCTTAACTTCTGGCGGTAATATTAATATACGTCGCCCCCCACCGCAATAAATTATTATTTATATATGTGATGGGCGAGGTGAGAAAGTTTTCTGAATTAATTGGTATTCCGTTGGTGACATCGTATTCAGTCGGTGACATGAACTGATTTGGTTTACTGTATGTCGCTCATGTCACCGACTGAATTATGAGAAGTGCATGGTTTAGTGGCTACTTTGAAAACCATGGTTTTGGCCCGACTGTCATCACTGCGTTCACGGACACGATGGGCAGATCGTTCGATCCCACGCTTCTGTGCATTTTTTTGATCGTGTACCCAATAAGTAGCCTCCAAACCGTGGTTTCGCGAAACTGTGGTTTCGCGAAACCACAGTTTCGGTTTTCATGGTTTTCTCCAAAACCATGGTTTTGGAAAGGAATATTGTGTACACGTCCGCGACAGCCTGTCTGCCGACGTGTCCCATCACGTAAGACAATTCTGAACCGTGGTTTCGCGAAACCACGAAAAGCGTGGTTTCGAACCACGGGGGCGGCTTCCGAAACCACGCTTTTCGTGGTTCCGCGAAACCACGGTTTGGGGGAACGTCAGCCATCGTCATCCAGATGCATAATGTGAAAATCGAATTTAGGAAATCTGAAGATCGACTCGAACGCCCCGAGATGTCGAAAATTCTGAAACTCTTCCAGTCAGGCTCACCGTTGAATTCATTCGACATTTGCTGACATCGTGATGACATGGTATCGCGAAACCACAGTTTCCAAACCGCAGTATCCCGAAACCACAGTTTTCAAACCGTGGTTTCGCGAAACCACGCTTTTCAAACCGTAGTTTCGCGAAACCATGGTTTGGGGGAACGTGACACGCGATCAACATATCCCCCGCCACCCAGGCGCCACCAGGCGAAATATTCGGGGGAATATCGCGAAAAGCGTGGTTTCGCGAAACCACGGTTTGTAAACCATGGTTTCGCGATACCACGGTTCAATACGTAGCCACTACTTCTCATCTATATTATCCCTACCATTTTAGAAAACGTTAGTACGTACACTAACGGTGGGTTAGTGTGTCTTAACGTCATACTAGCGCATACTAACGCCGCGTACTTTTAGTACGCGTACTAACAACGTACTAACGCAATGCGTTAGTTCACAATGTGCGTTAGCATGATTGAATGTGGGAGTTGGTGGACTCGTGGTGTGGTGCGTAGTGGGTCATGGATGGGGTCCAAATGCACTTCAATGATGTTCTAAGGCGATTGGATGGCGAACTGGACATTGGTTAAGGGGATATGACGCTGTTTGAAGAAGCCGATATTGGGGCTAAATTCCTTTGGGAATGTGTTACGTTAGCATGTCGTTAGTATGGCGCTAGTACACTAGACCAATCACACGTTAGCGTGTTAACGGCGTACTAACTCCCACTCTCCTTAAGTGTGGGAGTTGGTGGACTCGTGGCGTGGTGCGTAGTGGGTCATGGATGGGGTCCAAATGCACATCAGTGATGATCTAAGGTGATTGGATGGCGAACTGGGCATTGGTTAAGGGGGTATGACGCTGTTTGAAGAAGCTGATATTGGGGCTGAGCTCCTTTGGGAGTGTGCTACGTTAGCATGTGGTTAGGGTGGCATTTAGTACACTAGACCAATCACACGTTAGCGTGTTAACGGCGTACTAACTTCCACTCTCCTTAAGTGTGGGAGTTGGTGGACTCGTGGCGTGGTGCGTAGTGGGTCATGGATGGGGTCCAAATGCACTTCAGTGATGATCTAAGGTGATTGGATGGCGAACTGGGCATTGGTTAAGGGGGTATGCCGCTGTTTGAAGAAGCTGATATTGGGGCTGAGCTCCTTTGGGAATGTGCTACGTTAGCATGTGGTTAGGGTGGCATTTAGTACACTAGACCAATCACACGTTAGCGTGTTAACGGCGTACTAACTCCCACTCTCCTTAAGTGTGGGAGTTGGTGGACTCGTGGCGTGGTGCGCAGTGGGTCATGGATGGGGTCCAAATGCACTTCAGTGATGATCTAAGGTGATTGGATGGCGAACTGGGCATTGGTTAAGGGGGTATGACGCTGTTTGAAGAAGCTGATATTGGGGCTGAGCTCCTTTGGGAGTGTGCTACGTTAGCATGTGGTTAGGGTGGCATTTAGTACACTAGACCAATCACACGTTAGCGTGTTAACGGCGTACTAACTCCCACTCTCCTTAAGTGTGGGAGTTGGTGGACTCGTGGCGTGGTGCGTAGTGGGTCATGGATGGGGTCCAAATGCACTTCAGTGATGATCTAAGGTGATTGGATGGCGAACTGGGCATTGGTTAAGGGGGTATGACGCTGTTTGAAGAAGCTGATATTGGGGCTGAGCTCCTTTGGGAATGTGCTACGTTAGCATGTGGTTAGGGTGGCATTTAGTACACTAGCCCAATCAGACGTTATTGTGTTAAACATATATTATCTAACATGTTAAACGTGTACTAACCACGGTATAGGTGCGGAATCTACGCAACCACTGCACATGCTGGGTGTTCCACTAAACCACACGACGCAAGATGCCGAGGGACTGTCCACGGCCTAGAATCCCGTCGACCGAAACATGAGTTCAGTCCTCGTTGTCGTCCTAGTCGTCGTCGGAGTCAAGTGGTGGCTTAAGGCATTCAAAAAAGTCAGCCGTGGGGTCAAGAATGACCGCGGTCTCCATGCACGGATGTGGTATAACGACGACCTGCTGTTCAACTTTGTTGGCTAAGATGAAAGGCTCGGAGTTCTTCTCAAAAGCCGCTGGGTCACGTTGCGGGTTGAAGGTGTACACCGTCTTAGTCAAATCGTCCGGCCCGAGAATCGAGTTCCTCCTACGATAGGCCTTGATTTGTTCTTCGGTTGGCTTTGTCAGCCAGTTGACTTTCAATAAGGTGTACATCCGTCCCGCGATCTCCACCCGCAGAATGTTTGTAATGCGGCCGTGCCTGCATACCGCCACCATGTTTGATACGCAGTTAGCTGGAACATAGTGCATTAAGTGAAGTACTTTATGCGCTATCTGCAAACTATCTATCTTTGTTTGCCAAGCACTCACATACCCGGTGTCTTCGTCACACCATTCTTGTTTCAGGATCACCTTGCCACCTTTGCCCACACATTCGTTCCCGAAGAAAGCCCGAAAGTAGCTGTACAAGTTGATAATTATTATCGCGATCACTCCCAGCCAGCAGCATGTTTCATGTATGTAGATAGGTCGAACGTGGTACATTAAGTGGTATGTTGTATGCACTAACGGCATACTATTTCGATTTGGGAGGACGCACCTGTCAACTTCCTTGGTTTTAGGCACACCCTGCTTGTTCAGGATCACCTTTCCATCTTTATCCAACTGCTCATCAATGAAGAAAGTCCGGAAATAACTATGCAAGGTGCTCTTGTTGCGATCACTCCCAGCAGTGCGGTAAAAGCCATCTCCGATGGTCACGTAGGAAAAGCTTCGGCAAACCGGGTTCGGCCCGACCATGAGCAAGGACTCATACTCCGTGAAATTTCGACCCAGCCATACTGTGGGATCTGTGTACGCTCCAAAAGTTGGCTCGTCAATGTGTTCGGGTTTCCCCAAAGCCTGCGCGTATTTACCTCGGCGTGTCTTGTGAAGACTTCGAACCTTGCGGTTCCAGCTGTGCATCCACAAGAAATAACAAAGTTAGTGCTCTAAATGGTACGCTAAGATACGCGGTATGCATTATATGCACACTAACGGTGTACTAACTCAATAAGCACGTACTGTGTTGGCGTGTCTACTTCACGCACCTGCGGGCATCATTCACGTATCTTTCCCATTTCTCCCTGAGATTCGCATAAGCAGGAATTGCGCTCTGCATCCAAACCTTCAAGTCCTTGATGTCGTCGTCTTTTAAGACAACACGTTTTCCCTCGGCCGAAACATCGACGCAAATACCCGGACGACGTTCCGTCGTAATCGGAGCCACCGGCCGCGAAGTGTTGCCCGCCCGCTCCAAGTGGAGCATCAGCCCTCGCACAAGACGCAAAACCTTTGACCGCTTCCAGTTGAACATGATGCTTTGCACGGGGTAGGCGTTGTTCTTCGCGATCCTTTTGAGGTAACCATTAAAGGACTCGAAGGCGTACATCCATACCTCCCGCATTGGGCCATACCTTTGAAGTTGCTCGACCAAGTGAGAAAACATGTGAGTGTTGATCACAGCCCACGCATACGCCGCACCGCTGGACTCCAGGTCTTCAAAAAACAGCCTAATTTCGTTTGCCAGCAGCTCCATATCCTGCAACAAAGACAAATCGGTCCATTAGTACCTACTTACGTTGTCCGTTGTGTACTAAACAAATACTAAACGCATGTTATCGTTTACCTCAGGTTTCACTTGTTCAGTCGTGAGCTCGCGCACGATCAAGGTCATCCTGCCCACCAGCTTTGCCAAGTCATTTCTGGGCTGTCCATCATCCCGTGGCCAAGCGCTGAGTGTCGACATTGTTGAGTTTTGTATGAGCTTCAAGGCATCATGGGCCCGAATGTGTTTGGCGGCTTTCTTGTCGGCGGTGGTTCGTAACACTCGTTTGTGCCCTTGTCCCCATCGTTTCGTCGGCCTCATAACGCCCATCCATTTACGAGCGGTCTCCACCGAACGCAAGGTAGTTGACGCCTTGTTTGGGCGTGGCGGGATCGCGAAAGGACCGTGCGTCATCTTGTACATCTCCACCATCTCACCTGTACAGCAGTTTATTCCCTCTTGTAACTTAAAGTGTTCTTAGTATGGCCTTAACGCAATAAGTCCCTCCTAAATACACTCTAAGTACAAAATCACATACCTTTTGCATTCTTCACTTTAGTCGTCGCGTGCCACGTGGGATGGGCACCATCGTCTTTCGCGTGCTGACGCATTGCATCCGTGAAGTCGAGACCGAGCAAGGTAGCCGCAATTCGGTTGACGAGGTTCATGATATCATGCATGCCATCGAGTAAAAAGTCCCGCACCATATTGAAGTACACCAATCGCGCGAACTCGCTCAAGAACTTGACGCCGGTCCGTCGCATGCTCTCTTCCAAGTAGTCTCCTGAAAGATCTGGGTCTCCACTATCTCGAAGACCTTCGTGGGTTCGAGCCTGCCTCTTGTACTCCTCGTCCGTGCGCAACTCTGGTGGACCTGTAACAGAAACATAAGAACACTAAATTTGCAAACATGGACCCTATTAACTGGCGTTAATACACACTTAACACACGCATAGTATTGCATTAGTGTGCTAAACTGCTATTACATGACAATCGGTCGTTCTTACCTGGCGGTATCTGCTTGCCAAACAAATACAACATCTTTTTCATAGCTGCTGAATAAGTCCCCCAAATTTTGCATTTCATGCATCCCGCATACGCACCGACGTCCATGACGGTGGCCGCTTCCACCGCTCCTTTGTAGTCCATGAGTATAGCATAGAGCATGGCCCTCAATCGCACGTGCTCGTCCTCGTAGGAATCCCAACACACGAAGCCTTCATCCCACAACGTGATCAGTTCGTCCACCATTTTACCATAAAGCAACTGACAGTTGGATGGGTGTTGACCGGCGATCAGCCCATAGAGCTCCATGTACTCGTACTTCGTGCGGATTTGGGGTGGTAGGTTCAAGATTTGGAAGTACATTGGGAATACCCCTGCCTTGTTTTGCCACACCGCCGCCCCATCGGCGCTGAATAAGAGTAGTATGTTCCTGGCCTCCTCGAAAAAGTCCTTGTGTCGCACGTTTTTTCGATCCTGCCATTCCTCCGCGTCTGAGCACAATCGAAAATGCACAGGAATACACATTAGGGCGCGTTTAGTTTACATAGCATACACTATTAGGACCCTAACGGCATACTAACGACACATCCTAACGCAATCGACAAAAGATATGCATCCACGTCGGGCAGTACACGTTTAGTCTGCACATTACACACAACTTACACATTAATGACGTACTAACGCCATATTAACGGCATGTTACTTACCCCAGATGGTGCGGAATGACCCATCTTCTGGTGGAGTATGCCGCGAGTGAGCGCGCATCAACTCCGCCGTTTGTGGGTTAGCGTACACACGTCGGAGTATATCTGCGATAGACCACCAAAAGAATTGGGATCGCGCTCGCCGACCCTTGCCCTCGTCCACCTCTCCCGTCTCGCCATACGCCTCCCACCGGGCCTCCTTACACTTTGGGCACACGGCATCGTTAGCATGCGCCCCCTCGAAGAACACACACCCATTCACACACAAGTCCACTCTGTTGGGGGGGGCGTCGAAGGCTTCGAAGTTTTTCCATGCAGCTTGGAAGCTACTTGGAAAGCTATGGAGTAGCTCCCCAAAGTGCTTGTTCATAATGGAGAGAAGCTTGGTGAGAGAGTCTTGGGACATCTTGCCCTCACTATTCCATTCAAGCAAATCGACAAGGAGGTCCAACGTGTTGACGGGGGGTTGGACTGCGTCGCGGTCTTCCGCGGGCGCCTGTGTAGAACGCCCGCCCATTCCATCGTAGAACTTTGAGAATGTGGACCTATGTTTGATTATGTATGTAAATATACATAGTATCTTTTTAACAAGTTAAGCGTGTCTTAAACGTGTCTTAACGCATTTTGAGAACTCACCATTGCTGTGCTTAAAGACATCATTGCCTCAATGAGGCTCTTTGTGGCCGCATGTACGTCTTGCTTGGCTGGATCGTCTGCATTCCACCAGTCCTCGGTGTCGTCCATCATGGATCCGGCGTCATTGTCGGAGAACAAATCGGGGCAAGTACCAACCGACTCCTCGCCCTTACTTCCACATGACTCGTAGGAGAAACTCGAGTCCGAATCCAAACCCGAAATGCACGTCGAGTATGACCGGTCATCGTCGTCGAGCTCTAAAGCGTCTGAGGCGTCGCCGGTCTCCTGGTCACGTCTTTGCGTCACATGATCTTCGTGTGCAACTTTCACGGAGCTGCATACATAAGGCATTGTTAGGTTGCTATCCGTATCCTAACAGCGCACTAACTAGACTCATACCAGCTAGCGGTAAAATCATACGGCACACCTGGCTTGACCAAGCTCCTTGTCTTCCACGAGTTCCACATCGTCGTCTGATTCCACGGCTGGGCGACCATCAGGTAGAGAGATTGGTACCGCATCCCAATACCGCTCCCCGGGGGCAACCTTTGTGAATTGTTTGTGATGTCGCCATCGGGTGGTTCGATTGACCCAATTTGCGACCACGCCATAGCACATCCCACAGTCACATAACACCAAGCCATCTCTCCTGCCTTGTCCTTTCCGAGTTTCCATGGCATGTACTTCGTCGCGAATCTGCCATTCTTTCTCGCGACATGTCAGGTGTTCGTCACACTCCTCCGAAGACATAGACCTGTCAGTGTTAGCATGCGGTTAGATGGCGTTTAAGCCCCTAATGACACACTAACCACGCATTAGTAAGTCTCGGGGAAAGGACCTCACGCACCCCGCAGGGCTCGCGTCTCCAAGCCCGAGGGTGGCGAGCTCGGGATGGCTGTCATCCGGCGGCTGCTGCTGGTCTGAGCTCGCGAAGTCCATGGAGTTCGCACTCGACGCGCCGACGGGCATGTCCATCTCGGGGGGCGGGGACGGCGAGGCTCCGCGGTGGGGCTCGTCGGGCCTGTCAGTGTTAGCATGCGGTTAGATGGCGGTTAAGCCCCTAATGCCACACTAACCACGCATTAGTAAGACTCGGGAAAAGGGCCTCACCCAGCAGGGCTCGCGTCTCCAAGCCCGAGGGTGGCGAGCTCGGGATGGCTGTCATCCGGCGGCTGCTGCTGGTCTGAGCTCGCGAAGTCCATGGAGTTCGCACTTGACGCGTCGACGGGCATGTCCATCTCGGGGGGCGGGGACGGCGAGGTTCCGCGGTGGGGCTCGTCGGGCCTGTCAGTGTTAGCATGCGGTTAGATAGATGGCGGTTAAACCACTAATGACACACTAACCACGCATTAGTAAGTCTCGGGGAAAGGGCCTCACGCACCCCGCAGGGCTCGCGTCTCCAAGCCCGAGGGTGGCGAGCTCGGGATGGCTGTCATCCGGCGGCGGCTGCTGGTCTGAGCTCGCGAAGTCCATGGAGTTCGCACTCGACGCGTCGACGGGCATGTCCATCTCGGGGGGCGGGGACGGCGAGGTTCCGCGGTGGGGCTCGTCAGACCTGTCAGTGTTAGCATGTGGTTAGATGGCGTTTAAGGCCCTAATGCCACACTAACCACGCAATAAGACTCGGGAAAAGGGCCTCACCCAGCAGGGCTCGCGTCTCCAAGCCCAAGGGCCAACTTGCAAATGTCCCGACGAATGTTCATCAGGTTTACACCCACTGGCGGTAGCAATTCCCACCGCTGGTCGGCAAAGGTGATGGTCGAGGGATTGTCGGCTAAGTCCAATGGATCCGGAATGATATCACGGCCCCAAAACGCCGCGTCGTTATCATGAACGGTGTCCACATGGTGCGAGAACTCGCGAATCGACAGCACCGTCGTTTTCGTGCGCCCACTGCCATCTGGAATACCCATCCCATGGTGCGGAAACCAGCTGTCGATGGTCACGGTGGGTTGCCTGCTGCGGGAAAATTGCACGGACTGAGTGCCCAGCCCGTCGTTTATATGCGGTTAAGGGGTCGCGGATGTACTAACCCCACACTAACCACGCACTAAGTCCCAAATAGAGAAGAGGGCTCACTCACCCCGCTAGACCAACGTCGTCGAGGAGGAGGAGGAGTTCGATATTTTCCTGGACATCCAACTCCTCCTGGCTTTCGTAGCTCACGAGATCCACGGGAGGCGGCAATGGTGTCATTAGATGATCGTGGTCGATGATGACCTCCGCTGGCCTGTAGATATCTCTTTGTTAGGGTACTGATAAGGTACAGTTAACATGATAACAACGCACTAATACGCACATATTTCAGGTGCTTGAGGAACCGTACCCGCGGTGGTTGGCGACGATTTTCATGATTTCGTCGGCAATAGATAGGAGGCAACTTTGCACACCATCTTCAGATACTGTTATGTAGAACACGGTGCCACCATACATGATCTTGCCCCGCTCGGCCTTCAAAATGGGCGGAATCGGCAACCACGATGGGTAACGCCGTTGATTTGTTTGCATGTCTACTACGCAAGCATAGAAGACCCGGGGAGTCATGCAGGTCGGTACGTCTTTCTCGTGACAACACGTGAAAATTTGTACCATGCCGACGTACCGACACTTCTTCGCCTCCAAGACACACGCGCGTGCGTGGCAGAGGGCACGAGCTGTGTCTAATAGATAGACAGTTCCTGCCACGTTAGTGTACTGTTAGTTACCAAATATCGCACTAAGTGTACACTACCGTATCGACATAGGGCACTAACGTGTTTCACTGGTTTCTTGAGAGACATGCATATCACGAGGTATAGGGATAAAGGCATGACTCACCCGTCATATATCGTCGTCACCGTGGTTGCCGCCCACTCGGATACTCGAAGCTTCTTTATGCCCCCCTCATATTCATGACCCAACCGGAAACCTTCGGGAACGGGTTGACGAGGTGGTGGTGGAGAAACAAGTGCGTGGGGTGCGGGGTTACTAATGGCTCTGCGGGCTAGTGGTGGGACGGGTACACGTGAGGACACCGGCGCGCCTTGTTGTAGAAGAATCCCACGCCGGCCGGGAGGCGGTGTGGGTGCACGCTCGGGCGCGGGCTCGGGCGAAGGTGGATCCGGGCGAGAGGCTTGTGCACGAAGAGTCGCAAAGTGTTCACCTTGACGTTTATTGTTCATTGCACAAATCCCAATTCTGCCCCCCCCCCCACGCACCCCACCCGCCCTCTTATTATGTAATATTCGCGTTGTTAGTGTGAGTTTAGCAGAAGGGATCTTTTCGGGAATATTCCATTGTTAGTACGCTAACAGGACGCTAACGGCATGCCTTAGCGCACTAACGTTGCCCCACCTGGACACTAACGGAAGGAATCCTTTAGGGAATATTCCA
>LGRX02002072.1:0-16810 GCA_001247695.2 Cymbomonas tetramitiformis
GGCCCAGCACGCCATCTGTCAATAGGCCCAGCACGCCAGCTGTCATGGGCCCAGCATGCCAGCTGTCAAAGGGACGCTATTAAGAGAGTGTAAGCAGCACAGCAGCTGTCGGGAAGGGATGTCAGCAGCATGCCAGCAGCACGCCATCAGTTGGAGGAGATGCAAGCAGCATGCCTGCTGTCGGGGGAAAGGGGCGGGGGACCTAGCGAGGGCCGTGGCCAGCAATGGTGACTGTCGGCCAGGCGAACAACAGAATGGAGAGCCGAGTCGTCAAGGCAGGGGAGCTGCTAGCACCTCCCACCCCACGCCCCGCAGTGCCTGACCCTTTCTGGCACCAGACCACACATCGGACCTGGAGAACCTCTCTGGTGGGGGAGCCCGCTGCGGGAAGCCTGGGAGCGCTGCGGTATGCCAAGGCTCTTGCGGCATATGGACGGCCCAGATGTGGTATGCCAAGGCTCTTGTGGCATATGGACAGCCCCAGATGTGAGTATGCCAAGGCTCTTGCGGCATATGGTGGCCCAGATGTGGTATGCACCCAGGCTCTTGCGGCATATGGACGGCCCGATCGCGGCATGCCCAGGCTCTTTTCACGGCATATGGGCCCAGCCCCAGAGATGTGGTATGCCCAGGCTCTTGCGGCATATGGACGGCCCAGAACCACCTCACATGCTGCGGAGGGCCCCAGTGGCGCAGCTTCGGGGACGCTCAGAGAGCACTTGGTATATGCCTGAAACGCAGGCCTGCCATCAGTGGAAGATGAAGGATATCTTGGATCAAACACAGGTGCGAAGGAGTGGGAGGATGGTAGAGGCACGGCGCATCGGACGGCAGCGCTTGCGCCACGTCGAGATCTGCGGCCGCAGGAGAATGCCAGAGTGAGTGTGATGTCAGAATCGAAGGCTTGGGCGCCCCGTGTGTGGCGCGCGCAGCACGGATGAGCCTCTCAGAAAGAGGCGTAGAGGGGCGCACCGCTTGAGGTCGAGGAGCGTTTCTTCAGGCGACTCACTCTCTGCAGACGCGAGGGGCGCAGAGGCACCTGCAAGAAAGCTCGAAGGAAGGCGGTGGTGAGGAGGGGCGGAAGGAGTTGCTGCAAGGCTTGTGAGAGGGTGGGGAGCCTTCTCAGGGAGGGAGCTGCAGCAGTGCAGTGCGCAGTGCAAAACTACGCATGCTGATGTCATCCTACACTGCCGCATCAGCCGCACTCCGGTGGCGTGCACGTCGTCTGGCCATGCATATTCTAGCGCCATCCAGATGCGTCGATCTTATCGCGCCGCGGATCCGGCGCGAGGCTGGCCGCGCCTGAGCCGTGGATCAAGCGCGAGGGTTGCCGCGCCTCAGCCGTGGATCCAGCGCGAGGGTTGCCGCGCCTGAGCCGTGGATCCAGCGCGAGGTTTGCCGCGCCTGAGCCGTGGATCAAGCGCGAGGCTGGCCGCGCCTCAGCCGTGGATCAAGCGCGAGGGTTGCCACGCCTCAGCCGTGGATCCAGCGCGAGGTTTGCCGCGCCTCAGCCGTGGATCCAGCGCGAGGTTGGTCGCGCCTGAGCCGTGGATCAAGCGCGAGGCTGGTCGCGCCTGAGCCGTGGATCAAGCGCGAGGCTGGTCGCGCCTGAGCCGTGGATCAAGCGCGAGGCTGGCCGCGCCTGAGCCGTGGATCCAGCGCGAGGTTTGCCGCGCCTGAGCCGTGGATCAAGCGCGAGGCTGGCCGCGCCTCAGCCGTGGATCAAGCGCGAGGCTGGCCGCGCCTCAGCCGTGGATCAAGCGCGAGGCTGGCCGCGCCTCAGCCGTGGATCAAGCGCGAGGCTGGCCGCGCCTCAGCCGTGGATCAAGCGCGAGGCTGGCCGCGCCTCAGCCGTGGATCAAGCGCGAGGCTGGCCGCGCCTGAGCCGTGGATCAAGCGCGAGGCTGGCCGCGCCTCAGCCGTGGATCAAGTGCGAGGCCGGCCACGTCTGTGCCGTAGGTGTGGTGTGAGGCAAACCTGCACCGTGGATGGCCTCCATCACCGCCGTGGCCTGCTCATGGTTCCCCTGCGCAGTCGCCCAGTCCCAGCGCCTTCAGCCTGCGCTCTGCAGCTGTGCTGGCCGCGTCACAGGGCTGACCAGAAAGAGCCCAGCGCACCAATCAGATCCACCCTTCACGTCACAGGGCTGACCAGAAAGAGCCCAGCGCACCAATCAGACCCGCCCTTCACATCACAGGGCTGACCAGGAAGAGCCCAGCGCACCAATCAGACCCACCTTTTTCACCTGAAGGCTGCCTCTGCCTGGTTCCCGCCGTTTTCTCACAGCCGGCACCTTGACAGAATAACAGGATTCCTTGTTGACGCCCTGGAGGATATCGAGACATGCGCCGCATGAGTAATTCGTGGGGCATTGGGTGCAAATCTACACTCCTGAGGAAGGCGAGGAAAGTCGAAGCAAAAGCTCGCCTCTAGCCGCTCCACCCTCAGCGCCACGCGCACCTCGGAGCACGATCTAGCGGCTAGGGTCGAAGAGCGGGAGGCTGGGCAGCACTTGGACCACCGAGCAGGGAGGCGGGAGGGCTTGGGGCCCGAGAATGAGAGGTGGAAGGGGTGCAGCACCTGGATTGCCAGCCAGCGTGGAGACTCCTTGAGAAACGGCGCTACGAAGATGTGTAACAACGGGATACAGGCTGCATCAGGCCAGCCAGCTCCCCAGACATGCTGCACCCATCAGCCCGCACGAAAGGAGTGGAACGTTGTGAACTCGTGTTGCATCATCTTTGAGTTCTTTCCCAGAGCTCCGAGCTGACTCCCCGTCAGGTGTGTTCATGTGGCGCGGTGGCAAGTCGGAGCGGGCGAGGCGCACGCCAAGGAAGGCAGACAGGCAGTGACAGCCAGGAGGAAGGGCGCGAGGCAAGGCACCTGTTGCAACGGTGAGGTGGCGCCAGTGCGGGAGCAGGTAGGCGAAGAGAGGAAGGGCTGCAGCACCTGCGCACCAAAAGTACTGCATGACAACACGCCGTTAGTGCGCACCAAAAGTACTGCATGACAACACGCCGTTAGTGGGCACCAAAAGTACTGCATGACAACACGTCGTTAGTGGGCACCAAAGGTACTGCATGGCGGCGCGTCGTGACTGAGCACCAAAGGTACTGCAGGGCGGAGAACCGTTATTGTGCACCAAAGGTACTGCAGGGCGGAAAACCGTCGTTGGGGCGTCGCAAAACAGACGCTCTGCCGGCTGAACTCCGAGCCAGCAAAGCTCACTATCCGCCGGGAGAGGGGCACCCTTCGATGCGCCCCATCTGCCGGGAGAGGGGCACCCTTCGATGCGCCCCATCCGCCGGGACAGGGGCACCCTTCGATGCGCCCCATCCGCCGGGACAGGGGCACCCTTCGATGCGCCCCATCCGCCGGGAGATGGGGCACCCGGCAAAGGTCGCCGTCTTCTGGGAGAGGGGCGACCAGTAAGGATCGGCACTTGCGAGACATGAATTTGCCGGGTCGGCGTCGCATCAAGGATTGCTTGGGGATGCCAAAGTAGGCCCCAGCAGCCAGCAGGGTGAGCGCGCTCGCGGGCACAGCTTGCTGCGGGAGCTGCAACAATACTCAGCCGAGCACAGGTAAGAAAAGCAGCGCGGTTTGGCAGCGCAAACCTGTGTGGAGATGCCCGCGGGGCCTCGGTACTTCTGGGCAATGGCCTCCATGGCCAACACGAAGCTCACCACGCCTGTTAGCCCCCATGTCCAGCATATTATGGCTTTGGTAAGAAAGCATTAGATCAGATCTGCAGGGCACCCGCGGGCTCTCTGCCCGAGAGGGACTGCGCCGCAGGGCACCCGCGGGCTCTCTGCCCGAGAGGGACTGCGACGCAGGGCACCCGCGGGCTCTCTGCCCAAGAGGGACTGCGCCGCAGGGCACCCGCGGGCTCTCTGCCCGAGAGGGACTGCGCCGCAGAGCACCCGCGGGCTCTCTGCCCGAGAGGGACTGCGCCGCAGGGCACCCGCGGGCTCTCTGCCCGAGAGGGACTGCGCCGCAGGGCACCCGCGCGCTCTCTGCCCGAGAGGGACTGCGCCGCAGGGCACCCGCGGGCTCTCTGCCCGAGAGGGACTGCGCCGCAGGGCACCCGCGGGCTGCTCTGTAGTGGAGGGCATCAGGGGAAGGGGGCGCACCTGTGCCCCCAAGGCCGAAGCCCACAAGGGTCAGCAAGCTAACGTACACCCAGTAAGTCGGCGCAGCCGCGTTGGCAAAGCTCACAGCAGCCGTCAGGCCAATTGCCAAGTGCAAAGTAGGACGCCGGCCGTAGCGGTCCGCCAACAACCCGAAGATGCCAGCTCCCCACTGCGCCGCAAAAGTGTCGACGCACGGCCACTGAGGAGAGAGGACAGGATAGAAGAAGGCGAGGGCAGTCGAGGGAATGGCTAGGCAGGAGGCTTTAAGGAAGTGTGTGTATCGAGGCAAGCTGAAAGTTCACGAGTCTGACTTGATGAATCAGAAATGTGCTTCTGAACGTGCTTTCGCCGAGCCTATGATATGCAATCGCGGCGCAGGTGCGCGAAGAAGGGGAAGGTGCAAGCTTCAAACTCCACGACTCAGTTGTGCGAGAGAGTCGTGGCGTCCCGTGGGTACCGAAGGAAAGAACGTGAGCACACCAACGGTGTAGTACTCACCAAAAATCCGAAAAAGAAGGCGGATCCAGAGAAAGATACCTGTGAATCAGGAAAAGCCCTCTCAAAAGTAGACTTTCCACCAGAGAAGAGGGCAGAGGGAGAAGGTCGAGGGATAGGGTTAGATAATGCAGCCTCTACGCCTATTTGAGAGGAGGGCAGAAGCGGGGCCAGGGCGAGGGGCAGATGTTGTCACGGCACTTGATATCACAAAGGACTTAAGGCACCGTCCAGAACTTGCAGAATTGATTTTCAGGATTGGAAAGGGAAGAGACCCTCCAGGACGAATCGCAGATCAAGTCCCACGTTGATACGATGGACTCATTGCGGTCTTCCCATTCCCAAGAGTCACGGGGAATATCGCAGAAATCATCTTGCGAACTCTCACTACACTCCAAGCCGGTGCAAAACCACTTAGGATCTTTCTGCGTGAAAACTGTTTGCATCGTAAGAACTGCACTTGAAAACCATATCTGTGGGCAGGCAAGATCCGTTAGCGTAAGTGAAGGGGCGCTCCCACAGTAACTTTGCGGCCACGCAAATTCCTATGCATCTCTGTTGTTTCAACAGTGAAGTCGACACCGAGGATAAACAGGAAGGACACGCGGAGAAAAATATTTCAAAACCACCAGAATGTTGGCTGGGTGATCACCCAGCTGGATTGGCAAAGATGATACGCCTGACCGGAAGTAAATTCACCGTCAAAAGCATTGCGATTTACTGGCGCCGGACCAGTGCCAATGTCCGCCTCTGGGAGGGCCTCAACACCAGCGA
Organism: Cymbomonas tetramitiformis; assembly: GCA_001247695.2. Taxonomy (NCBI): domain Eukaryota; kingdom Viridiplantae; phylum Chlorophyta; class Pyramimonadophyceae; order Pyramimonadales; family Pyramimonadaceae; genus Cymbomonas; species Cymbomonas tetramitiformis. The sequence continues at coordinate 5,403 of LGRX02002072.1, forward strand.
CGATGGATGCTCCATCATCAGAGACGATGGATGCTCCATAATCAGCGACGATGGATGCTGGCATGTGTTCGCCGTGTAGCAAAGGCACATACCCAGACATAAACACGTTGTCTTCCACTGTCCAGGATTCGTTTAGACCTTAGGGGCATCCATAGAAGGTGAACACGGTACTGATAACATCCCAAACTTCCTCGCTGTCTCTCGACGCCGCGTAACTGCTACAAATTTTATTCGATTCTTCTGTGGATAACTCGACTTGAATAAATTGGACTATACCTCGCGTCGGGGCGCCAAATCGCCATGTGGATAACTTCACACCACTTTTGGTCGGAACCACGAAATATGTTTTTCGAATGTCCGATTGAACGTGTGTGTCAATGTGACGCACTTGTACACTTGTAAGATCTTGTAACAGTCGTGGACACAGCTGCCCGTCTAGGGGGAGGGAGAGCCGTGCGATGCAGGGTTAAGTTACTCAAAAACCCTAAGAGTTCAATTTTTGCTGCTCAATCTTCCAAATTCGTCTCACAATCAATCAGTCCCTCACTTCACACGACAGTCTCGAGTCTGACGTTCTGACGTTCTCGGAGTACTCTGAACTCTCGCAAGCGAAGGCACGGGGCACTGGGTGTCGCAGTCCACGGTGATGTCTGGGGCGGTGGCGGTGTTGTTGGCCGAAGCCAGTGAGTCACTTGCCTTGTGCTGCCGGTCTATCTTGCCTTTGTTGCTGTTGTGTGGCCTTCTTCTGCTTCTCCTTGTCCCGCTTCCTCTGCCGCTTTGTCTTCTCCCAAGAGGGGTCCTCGTGGTCGGGGTCCCCATGGTCGGGGTCCTCCCTCAAGTCAGCAGCTTTTTCTCTAGATGTCACCCTGCTGAAAAGCGGGCGGAGCCCTTTTGTGGGCGCGCTATAGCAGAGGGAGTAGCCCCTGGTGTTTTCACTAGCCTGCTTTGCAGGGATACCGCACTCTCAAGACTTTGTCCCCTTTGCTAGCGTAAATGTTTTATTATTATTATTATTGAGTGATTGAGAATGTTATTTTCCGGCAAATTGACTATTTTTTCAACTTCGAGATTTCGGGCACTTGGGTGAGCATTAGAGGTAGTCTAAAGGTATCGGGACGTTCTCCGAATGTTCCGAATGTGAACCGCGACGGGGATGTATGAAATCGCTATATGTGCATATGGATTCCATACAAATATGATAATGCAAATTCTACAAAGAAACTTGTCGCTCGCTCGTCATCGACAACCAATGGTGTTTTGCCATTTGTGCACTTACAAAAGACGTACTGTATTGCAATGGCATCTTTGAGCTGGCATGTTCTGATTGGCTTTCCCGATAGTGGGTGCACATGGTAAGGGCCCTGCCAAAAAGCGTCAGGTAGGAAGGATGGTGTTTGATACGGCTGTAGATACAAGCGCCGTGGATATATTATCAATATACAAAAGAAACACTTGCAAAGTTGGACAGCAATGCGAGTGTACGGATGAGCGGGTTTGTGAGTGCAGTCTCTGTAAGAAGATCTGCTGAAGCACAACGCTTCCTCACTTTTATACCTACGTCACCCATCATCTTAGATGGTACCGCCATTGGGTTGTGAACCCGAGACGTAGGTTGAACGACCAGCATGGTAGTAACGACTAGTTCGTTCATGCTGCACATGCGAGTTCTGCGCATGCTGAAAGCTAAAGATGGTTCTTGGTTTGTTTCCAAGATGTATCTTTACTTTGCCATCTTCGAGTTCAATCATACGAACTCTCGATGACAGGGATGCCTGATGATATGACATAATCATCTGGCGACATGTACAGTCATCGTCGACCGTACTGACGACTGTCATAAATGTATGACACGACTCGACCTGTACAGTCATGATCGACCATACTGTCGACTGTCATAATAATATATGACATGACCGACTGTCATAATAATATATGACATGACATGACATGACATGTATGACATGTATGACAGTATGACACGTATGACACATATGTCATCGGTCATAACCCTGACAGATCTCCCCTCTTAAGAGAGTTGTGACCTCACAACGGGCATACCTTTGTATATGTCTTTGATGTCTTTGTTGTTGTCGCTTCTTGCTGGTACCAGTCCTTACACCGATTTGAGGCGTCCCTCATGGTGTTTTTAGGTTATTGGGGGGAACTGAGTCCACTTTAGTCCCTCACCTTAGGCATTTAGCCATACAGTCCTTAGGATGTATGGACATCCTAAGGACAAGCCCACCTTTCCGGAAATCGTATCGTTGAGTGACGTTCCAAGGTGCTGGACTTTAGGTTCAGGGTTATTATTATGGGCTCTGATAGCCCCTAGCCTGACCCGTCTCTGATCGGAACCGTGACTCCGCTAGTAGCTAGGATGACAGTACAGTAGTACTGTACTGTCAGTCATCACTTCGTATTATCCGGGTTTCCGAGATGCATGATAAAAGCACTCGGCCGGACTGATTATGGGAGCTTAGCCAGTTTGTTTTACCCGAGCGGAACACCTGTTCTCGCAGGTTATGCGCGTCACCACTTCCCTAGTAATTCTGATGGCACAGCGCCTAGCTGTTGCCATGTTTGGCTAAGTTTTGACACAGAGATGGGGTGGGCGCCCCCTTAGGCAGTAGTTCGTCTTATCGCGGTATGGCCTTCTTTTGAGGTGGAGATCAGTTTTACGGCACAATTTTCGGCAGCAGTATCGTCGCTTATTATGGCTTCTTTTTACGTTTCGCCTGGCCGGTGGAGAGGACATTCCGCGTATGGTGGCTCGCAACCACTTTTGGCCAATCGGCTCATGACCTGTTTGATGTTGTTGTTGTTGCTGAGACTTCTGCAGGAATTGGCCGCTGCACTTTATGATCTTTCTACTGCCGTCACACTAGCCCACACTACCCGTCTCGCCGTCATTTTTACCATGGAGACTCCAATTGGACCACGCACGCGCGCTAGAGCGCGGAAACTAGCAACCATTTTCGATGATGTTGGGGCACTGAATGCAGCCACGCCATCGACTCCGCATTTGGCTTCGGGAGAATCAGAAGCGTCCACTGCGGCAGCCGTACTTTTGCAGAAGTTGCGCAGGGACTCTTTTGATGTTCAATGTGCCAAAACAGCAGCGACCAAAGTTCTGGGTGACAAAACCGCAAAATTTAAAGGCAGCGAGAATTCAGCTTCGGACATCTTTTCACAGTTGGTATCCGAGCTACAGCAGTTGTTCACGCTGCAGTCGCCTGCGTTTGCACCCCTGTTTGAGCTGACAGCTGCTGACGCCCCTGTCCTGTCTGCTGCGAATGAGCTGTTGTACTCTGTGCTGCTACTGCTGACTGCGCCAGGGTCTCCTGCCCGTAATTGGGTAGAGGCTTCTGGTTCGGATGTTCCTGCCGATGGCAAGCGTGCCACCCTCGAGGTGGTGCGTATGCTTGCGGATGTATCGACCCCGTTCGATGCGTTTGCGGAGCTGCTTGAGGTTAGGATCTCTGATGAACATGACCCTGACTCTGACATTCGGCTGTTTAACAGCTGTCTTCGGGATGCACAGCGTCTGCAGGCGTTGCCCGAGGACGCTGTTAAACGGCAATTCATCTCTGCGCTGTCTGGGCCGGCTTACGCCGCGCTGGTTGACTCGTTTGCTCGAGCTGACCAGCGTGCGGCTGTGAGTCTGCTCACCTTGCAGGCGCGCGTGCGCGAGCAGTACCGCTGCGGGCGGCTCTCGGGCAAGCGCACTGCGGGGCGGCCCATGTCTGTTGCGTCTTGCACCACTGACACTGGCCTGGCTTCGGCCATCGATCGGCTCAGTGCTCAGTTGGCCAAGCTGCAGCGGGATGTGGATTCCCTTAAGAAGGGTGGCTCCAAGCCCCCTGGGAAACACACTCCGCGCAACTTCCACCGTCCTGGAGTGCAACCACTTGCTCACTCCACCTCTTCGGAGGTGGCCTTTGACAAGCGGTCTAGCACCTTTGTCCCAACGTGCAGGCACGAGAAGTGCCGCGCCGTTGGGTCAAAGCATTGGCTGAGTGAGTGTCCTCACAAGGACACTCACCCAATGACCATTTCGGCATCTTACTGCCAAGCCGTTGAGTCTTATGACTCCGACGTGCTTGCCCTTCGTTTTCAGCGGTACTATGACGCTGGGGATGAGGGGTCCATGGAGCACTTGTGTGCTCTCGTGGGGCAACCTGAAATCTGTGAGCTGTCTGCGCATTCCTTTGCTCCAGAGCCTACGGCTCTGCAGCAGTTCAAGGATGCCGCTGCCTCTGCTGAGTCCGCACCTGATGAGCACCTGTCCATTGGCCGTGTTGCATTTGCTGAGGTCGGCGGTCCGCTTGCTGGTGGTGTCGCTGAGCCGACCGCCAGCAGGCGGCTGCTACCGAAAGCCTCTGCAACCGCGCATCATGAGCCGCGTGACTTGCATGAGGTCAGCCGTACTGCCTTCGTGCCGCCGTCTGCCTCTCTGGCTCTCGGCCCGATGGCTACGGCTGACAACTCTTTCAAAACATTCAACACTGTGCACCCTGACTGGCTTGACATTGACCCTGAGCCTGTTGAGGTGTGTGACTCCGATGACGATGAAGTCTGCCTGACTGAAGTTGAGGGGGGTGCGACGCCGGCGGCTACGGCGCTTCGGCGGTTCGGGGTCCCCAGGGGCTCCAAGCCATTTGGCATCGGTCAGTTTGCACTCACTCTCTTCATGGTGGCTACATTTCTCTTCAGTGCTACGGCGATGCCGACACTCGTGGTCGGCGGTGGTGTCAGGGGCCTGGTTGAGCCCGGAGCCACTTACGATCGCGGTGCGGTTCGTCTCAATGAAGCATTACCGGATACTCTTTGCCCGCCTGTGGTTACTGCTGGTTCGTCGATGCCGCAGCGGGACGTGACACGATTTTCTTTTCAATCGACCTCGGCTGCTTTGCAATTTGGACATCCTGACATTCCACTTCGGGATCCGCCTGACCCACTTGGGTCTGGTGGTGTCAACGCCTTTCAATTGTCATCTCAACTCGCTTCGGAGGTATTTCTGCCTTGGAATCCGACCGCTGAACTCGGCTCTGCCGACCAGCTTTACAGTGGCTGAGTTTGCTTATCTGTGATCCTGGTGGTTTGATTAGCCTTGGCCGCAGTAGTGGGTTGTGCCGGGACAAGTCCCCGGGCACCCAGCTTAAAGTATATCTGTTTCCAGTGAGTTGCTGTTTGTTATCTGTTTAGTTAGCTCCGCTTGCCTAGCCCTATTAGCTACGGTCACAGCTCCGGGTGGTGTGCTGGACTTTAGGTTCAGGGTTATTATTATGGGCTCTGATAGCCCCTAGCCTGACCCGTCTCTGATCGGAACCGTGACTCCGCTAGTAGCTAGGATGACAGTACAGTAGTACTGTACTGTCAGTCATCACTTCGTATTATCCGGGTTTCCGAGATGCATGATAAAAGCACTCGGCCGGACTGATTATGGGAGCTTAGCCAGTTTTACCCGAGCGGAACACCTGTTCTCGCACATTGTGCCATAGTCAAGCATGAGAAGCATGGCTTCCTTGGCGGCGCTGGAATAATACTGTGGAAAAACTGCGCCAAGGGTTCCAGGAGAATCGAAATAGGGAATCTCATTTCTTTCCAATTTTCCGACACATTTCGTTGGCCAAAAGCTCGGGCAAACGCCAGTGGCATCGAAGGGAATAGTGATGAAGGAAGAGATATATATGAATATATATATATATATAACTGCAGGGGCGGAAACGGACTACGTTCGGGCTTCCGGTAGTGTGCTAAGGTGAAGATAATAAAATACTGGGTGTTTTATTATCGCAGAGAACGGCGGAAAGCTGACTGCCTACGTGGCACCTCAAGGCGAGGGGTGACAGAAGAGGATCCACAACTCCCCCCCGTATGGGGTGAAGTTGGGATTCCCATCACACCACCTCACCCCGAAGGTGTGAGGTGCCACACGTAGATCCTAATCAACAAACACAGGAAACCCTAATTGCACACATCACAAAAATCAAGGGGTCTTTCTCAACCCAGCTAGTACGGCATCCGCCTGCGCTAATCTTGTGTTGTGCTCTAGGGGCTTACGCCCATGCATGTGCCGCGGGGATCAACTACTCCCGCGGGGTAGGCTGCTAAAACATAGCAGACTAATTCGCTGGCGGCGGAGTCCTCGATGGTGAAGAGGCAAGCACCAGCTAAAACGAAGAATTTCACCCTACCCCTGTGCAAGTGTGCTGCCGAAGGATGCGCGGCACCACCGGAGCGAACGCGCCGGCGTGGGTAGGGCACGATGGCCGCGGCCGCAAAATGCGAAAAGAGCACCGGAAAGCAGAGCTGCATCCTGCGAAATTGGAAATGGACGAACAGGCTAGGGTGTGGGTGGCCGCGATAACACCACCACACACAAACAGACGCTGGTCATGCAAAGCTGCCAGCGAAGGATGAGGAGAGGCGAGGGCGACGAAGTCAAAATCCTCGCGGTCGATATTTGTGACGAAAACGCCGGAGCCGATGTTGGTGCTTGGGGTATAGGCACCACCAAGCACCACCAGATTGTAGTCAGCGGTAGATTGTCGATCTCTAAATAAATTTAGCGTAGAACGCAGAGTGGCCATGCGCGTACGTTGGCGTAAAGTAGCCATGCCGCTGTAACTGTAAAATCTGTAAGTTAAAAAGTTTCAGGTTTCGTGCGAAACGATAACTTTTTGCAAAAATAACTAAATCAAGTGATGAAAGACTCAATTTGGGGTAGAATTTGACGAGGAAGACGTCGGTGACGTCAAAATAGTCGTGCGGTAAGCCAGTTTTGCTGCAGGAACGGTGCTGCTGTCCAGAGAAGCAAAGGCGATGGAGATAATGTCGAACTCGTAGCTTGTGCGTACGCAAAAAGTTGTAGGGTGCCGGTGCTACCCCGCGCTCGGATGGTTCAACGAGCAAAATGTCCTCGGCCGCGATCGTCAACGGTGGCCAAAGATGAGGAGAGGCTGGTGCCGAATGTGCGAAGCTGGTGCTTGACGCCAAAAATGTTGCGAGAGGCGCTGGTGCAGCCCCAAGGACCAAAGCCGCCTACCAAATGCCACGAACACAATCCAAGTGGAACAGGCCCATAACCTGATGAAGAAAGAGATATATATGAATATATATATATATATAACTGCAGGGGCGGCGGAAACGGACTACGCGGTTCGGGCTTCCGGTAGTGTGCTAAGGTGAAGATAATAAAATACTGGGTGTTTTATTATCGCAGAGAACGGCGGAAAGCTGACTGCCTACGTGGCACCTCAAGGCGAGGGGTGACAGAAGAGGATCCACAACTCCCCCCACGAGTATGGGGTGAAGTTGGGATTCCCATCAAATAGCCCGCTTTTCCCAAGATGTTGTCGAGCCTTTTAGTAGGCTATTGAAGTTCACTTCACAGGAAGACGGATCTGGCATACCTGCTGAAACGTGAGATGGCAGGTAATAAAGAAAGGAAACGGGAGGTAAAAGCCCGATGGAAAAATCCACGGATACGCTGTCAAAATTTTCGCCGCTAGGGCACGAATTCCGTAAGAGAGGTGCAAAGCTTTCAAACACCGATGCGAGTGTTAGCAAGTGCCACGACGTCAAGCATGTGGAGCCACGTAGGCATGGGCCGTCGTGCACCGCACCCGCCGTCGCAGTACGCCGATTTCTTCATCCTTAAATCTGGTCAGACGCGACGCGACGCGACGCCGCGACGCGACGCGACGGCCGTAATCTCCAAACCAGATTTAAGGACGGGCCTCAGCATGACATAGACGACGCGACGCGACGTGACGCGACAGCGACGAGACGAGAGTCAGCGGAGAACTACTCAGTATGTGTATCGCTACCCCTAGCCTACTCGCTACTATATCGCTATGCCTATGATTGGCTATGCTATCGTAAATCGTTATCGCTAGCGCTAGCAACGGCTATTGCTATGGTATGACGCACTGTCATAGTTATAGTAAAAGTACCTCTGCCTTACTTAAACAACCAAAAATCGAATCCCATCGGGTGACACGAACAAATGTCCAATCTGACGATCGCCAAACGATAACGATGACACCGCCAGGTCCGTCAGGCCCGCCTCTGTTTGTATATCTATCTCCTAATAGGATCGTCAATAATTCCAGGGGGTGGACTCATTTTTTCCCGATCGATTTTGCCGTATCTCCCATAGGTCATTCGTGTATTGTCGAGCGCTTCATAAATACAACCTTCCTCAACCGCCAGGGAACCACCAGGAACCGCCAGGGTTCGCCTTGGGGCCTTTGGGCCGACGGACGAGGGTCGAGGGCATCATTTTGCCCCGCGTTGACCAAAAAAATGACCAAAATTGACCAAGCCCAATCCCCCCCTAAAATAGATTTGGGGGGCAATCCATGGTTCCACACTTTATCAATGCCCCCCCCCCGAGGGGTTGGGGGGGGTTCTGCATGACTTGCGTCATTTAGAGGGGTGTAGGGGTCGCGAGGATTTAATGGAATGTGTGAATTTTAGGTAATTTGCCAAGCGAAAAGTGCCACCCAACTTCCACATGGAGGGCACCCAAAGGTTATATTTTCCACCTATGGGACCCCCCAAAGGGCTGGGGGGGGTTGGATTCATGCCTTGTACCGGTGGGGGGGCGGGAATGGGGCATCCGATATGGGGTGTTTTAGCAGTCATATTGAGGTCCCTGATGGAACCCGCTCAATATAACCCCCTATATGGGGGGGACAGCCGAGCGCACCCTGTATAATTCAAAGTTCAATATATAAATAATTGTCAATTTATATATTTGCACGGATATATTAATTATACCAGGTGCTACAACAATTATAAAAACATCCTAAATTTAATAAGTCCAGGGGGTGGACTCGGATCCAATAAAGAGATATGGATCGCCAAAACTGATTTTTTTATTGATGACATCGATCGAACAAGGATATCGAAGCGCGATTGCGGTGATGACACGGGCCAAATCCGATAAAGGGGGGCTCGCTTAACTCCTAATAGGATCGTCAATAATTCCAGGGGGTGGACTCATTTTTTCCCGATCGATTTTGCCGTATCTCCCATAGGTCATTCGTGTATTGTCGAGCGCTTCATAAATACAACCTTCCTCAACCGCCAGGGAACCACCAGGAACCGCCAGGGTTCGCCTTGGGGCCTTTGGGCCGACGGACGAGGGTCGAGGGCATCATTTTGCCCCGCGTTGATCACGGGGAAGCTGATTTCCCCCCCACTGTATGGGGGCCTGCTTCTCCCTGTTTCACCCCTCGCCGTGTGTGTGACGTGTGACACCCAGTTAGCCGTGACATCGATCCGTGACCTGCTAGTTAGCCTCCGCGTTAGCCTAACTTATCAGTTTATGTTATCACCGTTCCGAGCACCCGGCCCTGCGTGTTTTCTGTGCTTCACTGTTAATATATTCACCCGTTACGAATATATCACCAGATCATTCTTCCCATAAGGTTATCGGTCCCGTACCGCGCTAGTGGTGCTCACAACATTTTACTCGCTTCGGCCTCATCGCCGATTCTACATCCGTACTTATCCGTTCTAATCCGTCAGCGGTTTAAAGACATCTCCGTTACCGTCTTTACCCGTTCGAGTACTCCGCCTACCGTTTGTGATTGGTGGTTTGCTTTTCCGTTCAATCCGTACTTATCCGTTACCACTTCCGTCGAAATTCTGGCATCATGCTTCTTTCCAGGCGTGTCTCCCCAACGTCCTTCAACACTCTGGCCAGCAGCGCCTCTGCTGCCGGGTGACTGGTTTACCGTACGACGTTTTTGACGTCACCACCGTTTTCCTTGTCGAATTCTACCCCAATTTGACTTCTCCATCGCTTGATTTGGTTGATTTTTCGAAAAGTTACCTTTCACCCACAAAACCCTATCGACGCGCCTTCCAGATTTTGCAGCCGCTGACATCATGGCCTCGCTACGCCAGCGTGCGCGCATGGCCGCAGTTCGGTCTGCACTGGACTTGCTTCGACAACGACATCTTCCCTTGGATTGTGGTCTGGTGGTGCCTGGTGGTGCTTACACACCAAGCACCAAGCTCGAGTCCATCGCGTTCGCCATCAACAACGAGTGCTTTGACTCCTTCGACTTCGTCCCTCCACCCCCTTCGCCCTCGCCTTGCACCCCACCTCTTGACCATCTAGTGGTGTGTGGTGATGTTGCCACGCCCACTTCGCCCCTCTCCATCATCCCTTTCGAGTTCCTCCCCATGGCCTCGATCGCGTTCCCTCACCGCATTTTCCACCTTCCACCTCCCTATCCCCTCTTCAGCGACGCATTCGCTCTGGTGGTGCCAGGCCGCTTTTGGCTTTGGCACCGCGTGGGCATTGGCTGATTCGTCGTTTTCGTGGCGCTCGAGGACTTATGCAATCGAGAACTCCGCCGCCGCCATTCCGCAATCACGACGCGGCTTGTAGATGCTTGCCCTATGTACTAGGAATTTAGGCAACGCCCCATGCACGGATGTGCTTCTAGTTGGGTTGAGAAAGGCCCCTTAGGCCTAAACATTCTAGTAACTTGGGTTAGGATTTAGGGTTTGCTTGCTTCGGGATGTCCACTCACACCTTCGGGGCGTGAGGTGGTGTCACGGGGAAGCTGATTTCCCCCCCACTGTATGGGGGCCTGCTTCTCCCTGTTTCACCCCTCGCCGTGTGTGTGACGTGTGACACCCAGTTAGCCGTGCCATCGATCCGTGACCTGCTAGTTAGCCTCCGCGTTAGCCTAACTTATCAGTTTATGTTATCACCGTTCCGAGCACCCGGCCCTGCGTGTTTTCTGTGCTTCACTGTTAATATATTCACCCGCTACGAATATATCACCAGATCATTCTTCCCATAAGTTGACCAAAAAAATGACCAAAATTGACCAAGCCCAATCCCCCCCTAAAATAGATTTGGGGGGCAATCCATGGTTCCACACTTTATCAATGCCCCCCCCGGGCCCCCCCGAGGGGTTTGGGGGGGTTCTGCATGACTTGCGTCATTTAGAGGGGTGTAGGGGTCGCGAGGATTTAATGGAATGTGTGAATTTTAGGTAATTTGCCAAGCGAAAAGTGCCACCCAACTTCCACATGGAGGGCACCCAAAGGTTATATTTTCCACCTATGGGACCCCCCAAAGGGCTGGGGGGGGTTGGATTCATGCCTTGTACCGGTGGGGGGGCGGGAATGGGGCATCCGATATGGGGTGTTTTAGCAGTCATATTGAGGTCCCTGATGGAACCCGCTCAATATAACCCCCTATATGGGGGGACAGCCGAGCGCACCCTGTATAATTCAAAGTTCAATATATAAATAATTGTCAATTTATATATTTGCACGGATATATTAATTATACCAGGTGCTACAACAATTATAAAAACATCCTAAATTTAATAAGTCCAGGGGGTGGACTCGGATCCAATAAAGAGATAGGG
>LGRX02002073.1:0-17493 GCA_001247695.2 Cymbomonas tetramitiformis
CTCTCTGTTTGAGGCATGTCAATCTCTGTCACTACTCGCTGTTTGAGGCATGACAATCTCTGTCACTACTGTCTGTTTGAGGCAGCCAGTTTCACAATCACTTGCCAAAGTAGGGAATAATTCATGTTTCTCCACACCTTCTCAAGCCCCCATCCCCTCCGCCCTCCTGTGCTTCCTCAAGGGCTCTGGCGCATGCTTCCCCACGTTCGTCTCCCTCCCTGCTCCGCAAGTCTGCCCGCACCTTCTCTCTCCCGGCCTACCTCAGCGCTCGAGACTGCCATTACCCACTGCTTCTTCGAGGCCTCCCTCCCTTCTTCAAGATTGCCGACCCCCTTCCTCGAGGACCCCCTTCCTCGAGGTGCCCCTTCCCTCTCTCTCCATGCTGACAGTGTGGCAGGTCGGTACAGGCGGCCAGAGGTTTGGTTGTGGGGCTTGAGGGGGCGCACCTGCTGGTGGACCTCGGGAAGCTCACTGTGGCCCTTCACACTTATTCAAAGCAGCAGCAGCAGCAGCAGCCGCCGCCCGTGGCCCCGAGCCCGCAGGACTTCTTCCCCTCCACGTGCAGGTGAAACCCTTCCCGACCCTCCGGCTGCAATAAGTCACAAACAAATTCAAACACCACCAGCACACTTGCAGAGTGGCGACAGCTGATGTCAAATATGTCGTCATGTGAAAACCTATATGGGAATATAGTAGCGTTGCAATCTAGAAATGTAGAGCTGCTTAGGTTTGTTTCTACAACTGATATTTCATCATATTTTTTTACTGTACTCTTTATCAAAGAGGCAGTTGAGGAATATGATGAGTATTGGGCTGTGATAGATACCCCTAGGTTCCTGACAGAATGTAGTGTGAGTTTCCCGGGTGTCTTGCACTCCCAGTTTGTCTTCCAAAGCTTAATACATGTGCAGCAGTACGACAAGGACTGTTACAGTCAGTTCCTGCAGGCTCTTAGGTGTGAAAAAAAGGAACGTAGGATTATCATTGAACGTTTATGGTAATGACTGGTTTCAGGAACCAGTTCATTATTTTCCCTCGGCTTGGGACTACTATGTTAAAGATGTAATTTGGCCCGGTGATAATATTCTTTGAGTATTTTTGGTGGTGTTTGAATTTGTTTATGACGTATTGCAGCCCGAGTTCATTGATGCGCTAGGAGATAGGGTTGGGCGGGGAGTTACGCGGTATGCTGCGGATGGGCTGGGAGATGAGCAGAGGTGCGGAGGGATGATTGGTGCAGAGCGTGGGTTGAGGCGGAGTGCGAGGCGATGCTACAAGTGCTAGATGTCGAGGATGACATGTGGGTAATAAAGGCAGCGGAGGGAGCATCAACCACGAGTGGCTTCCGGCCACGGCTTGTGCACAGCATGGCCGCTGCGCTCAGTGAGGTATGCAGCGGCGCTCGTGCACGCCCGTGGCCGCTTTCGTGGGCCACAGACGCGCTCTGCATTGGCTATTTGACGGCGTCGCCGCATCTGCTCTTAAACTTCCGTAAGGTGCTCGCTGGTGAATAATGATACCTGCGCCTCACAGAGTCCCTCCCGGAGACCTCCCGGAGGTGCCCATGAAGTTCCAGTTTGCTGAAAGCAAGAGGAACAGAGCTGAAAAGCCCGTGACGGTGCGTGGTGATTTGTGCAGCGGCGCAGTGACACGCCCCGGCATGTGACATTCAGGCTCGACTAAGGCAGGAGGCATAGACTCTGGTTCCGAAGCCGCCTGGCGCCTTCGCACTCCGATTTGAAAAGATGGCTATTGAACAGTGTCTGGAGAGACTTTTTGAGTCACTCCCCCTGGTCCCGTGACGAGAGCATGCCGATGTGCGAGCCATTGGCATCGGTCATCTTCAGTTGTATGCGGAGTGGCAACGGGACCCACGACACTCGTCACCACGGATGTGCTCGAGCACGTAGGTGATGCCAGGCGGCTCACAGAAATGATTCACAGAGGACTCGGGGCTGCGACGAGGGCCAACTTGTGAGAGGGGGGCTTGATGTGGCAGGCCAGCGCCGCGATGGGCCGGGACTCTGCCCTGCAGCTCGTGATTCAACAATATGTCAAGTCGCCACTATTGCTTCACGGTGACCCCCGCCGTTTTCCGAGCCGGTCCCAATCTCAATTCGTCGCGGCACTCGTCTGTGCAGCGCGGCCCAGCTGAGGTGTGGTGCCCCCGCAGGGCGCAAGTTTCATCTGCGGGCGCACGTGCTGGTCGCCGGGGGCACCCCGCGGAGGGCCTTCCTGCACCGGCGGTTGCTGGCCCTGCAGGGCGCCAAGCACTACGACCTCGAGGCCGCGGACTGCGCCGAGTGCCACTGGACCTCCTTGCCGCCGCGCACGCTCCAGGAGGAGGACCGCCACATGGGTAACGCCCCTGCAGGCGGAGTGTCAGGGATTGTGCCGGGCAGCAGCGCGGCGTGTGGAGTGTGTTGCGGGGCGGCAGGGCAGAGCGCCACGAGTGCGGAGATGCCAGAGCACTTCCTGGATCCGGGTTGGCACAGCACAGGCGACAGTGCTAACAGTGAAGATCGCTTTATCCGCACTCGTTGCGGTCAAGTAGACGGAAGGGCGGTGCCCGCCCGTCATATTTGAGTTGAGGAAGGTGGCAGCTGTGCCTAGTCAGCGGCAGGGCACGGGGGGTGGCTGAACGCTATTCCCAGCCCTTATAAATGGAACCCGTTTACTTCGGCCTGATCAAACTGGTTGGGCGCAGATGGCCCCATCCCTCGGCCCGCCTGGCTCGGGGGAATCCTTTATTCGCATGCCAGACCACGGACAAGTTGTGCGGGACTTCACTTTCACGCCGGGTTTGATGGGCATGCATGTGTGATGGTGAGGTGCGGGAGAATAGAGGGACACGAGATCCAACGGCAATTGTGGCGCTCGCGGGCAGTGCCTCGCAACTTCATCAACGACACGTGAGCATCCCCGCCTCGACCTCACCTTGATCTCGCCTGGACCTGGCCTTGACCTCGCCTGGACCTCGCCTTGACCTCGCCTTGACCTTGCCTGGACCTCGCCTTGACCTCGCCTCGACCTCGCCTCGACCTCGCCGGACTTGCGCTGTCTGAAGCTGCGGAGGACCCCTCAAGGGCCTCCCTGCTGCCTCCTTGAGGGCCGGGCTCTGCGCGCGCCCTCCTCAGCGCAGCCGATGGAGGCCCCTGGGGCCTAGGGCAGGGGCGTGCAAGCGCAGCCGTTGATGAGGCGCCTTTGAGTGAGCTCGGGTGCTATCCTGAGCGGAGGATGGGGCCTGGCCATAGGCTGCTGGAGGTGCTGCGCGCGCAGGTGGGGGTGGCGCTGGATGCAGCCGGGGAGCACCTAAGCGCGCCCGCGGGGCACTTCCAGCTGCTCAACTTTGAGTTTTTAGTGGATCGTTTGAACCAGCCTTGGCTGCTACGTGTGGAGGAGGCGCCGAACACTGCACTGTCCTCTGCGGGTGCGTCCCGGGGCCGCCCCTTGAGCGGCAGCATCGAGTCTGTGCGCCATGCTAACCACATAACAGCAGGCAAAGATTTACGCTGATCAGAATTTCCACCACGATATGACAGGCTCGGCACTGGGTAGTTCCGGCTGACGAGGACTGCTTTGCACTGGTTGTGCCCCCTGACATGGACTGGTTTGTGCAGTGGCGCTCGCTGTCACGGAGAACATCGCCGCATCGGCCATTCAGGTTCCCCTCATATTCCGTTTCGCCAGCTCACTCGTCTCCCGGCTCCCGGCTCCCGGCTCCTGCGCCCCTCTGAGGCTCGCCTCGTTTCCCCGTCGGAGCTGAATGCCGCGCTTCGGGCGACTGGCGGCGCGCCTCCCCCCGAGCCGCACTACCAGTGTCGCTGCCCAGCTTGCCCACCCATGCTAGTGTCTACGGACGCGGAGCCAGCTTTGTGCGCCAAAGACACTCTGCCCTCGTGCAGCTTGTTCGCCGCAAACAGCATGGATCCTGTGTCGACGACCACGGAAGCCAGAGGGTGAAGTACTGTCTTGTGTGCTGGCTATTGACGAGGATGGATTTCTTGTGGTTGCTGTTCAACAACTTAAAAACAAATGGCTGTCCGCTTTTGGCCCACTGTTTAGCATGCTGGTCCAGCTTCTCCTCCGCTCGACTTCACAGGCGCCCAAGCTCGCTATTGGGAACATGGCCCTGGTTCGCATGATTGCCCAGGGACAGGAAAGCTGTGAGCACTGTATCACCATGCCGCTCATCACGGCCTCCTTCCAGCCAGTTTGGGTTGTTTGAGAGTAGTCACAGAGCCGCGTTGTCGACCTCTTTCACTGCAGCCAGCATAGGGGGTACCTCAGCAGTCACAGCCTGGAGCGATCGGCATCTCGCAATTCTTGCTGGGTGGGCCAGTCGAGGCAAGCAATGCCACAGCGGTGGCACGGCGTCGGCTTGAAAATTACCGGCAGAATTGCAGGTGATGACCGATCTACATTTTGGTCCGAGTTCGCGATCGTCTCTGTCGCCAGCAAGGCTGCAGGTGAAAGCTTGCCCACCTCATCTCACTCCGGCACCTCCCTCCAGCCTCACCTTGGCGGCATTGAGGCCCCCAAGTGGGATGCCCAAGCCTCACATATTGTTTGTGAGGACCTACAGGCCGCATGCAAGAAGCTGTGGCGCGTATCACCCCTGATAGCTACAGCGAAGAAGGGGGTGGAGTGAGCCAGTTTCGAGGTACATGTGGGTCGCAAGCAGGACATGGCACAATTCGAGGCGGTGCCCGGATGGTCTGGGGAGAGACCAGAGAACTGGCCCACTAGCCTGGCGGAGGGCGACGTGGCTCAAACGACGCCTGAGCAAGCTGCGCAGGCTGCTCTGCACAAGGTACGTTCTAAGCTCCCCCTTGGCACCAACATCCATATGAAGTGTGACTAAACCCCATTGCGGCAGCTATTACAATGCCCAGCTTACAGCGGTTCATTCTTACTGAAGAGCTACTGAAGTGCATCCCATTACTGTATTGCTCAATTAGGACCTCTCCCTCTACCTGCAAGAATGCAGAAAGTGAGTAGTGTGCACACTATACGGTGCACTCCATTATGAAAATAATTTCATCGCGTGCCATTATTACACGCAGGAAGCAAGATGCGAAGATATCGAGACCCGCTGATTACGCTAATGATAAGTGAGTACATCGAGAGGTGCCCTCCCTTAAAGAGAGAGGGGTGTGCCCGAAGGCATGAGGACCATCATCCAGGATTTCAGAGCTCGAGAGGGGTGCCCAGAAGCACAACAAAAGTAAAACAGCCATAACGAGGACTGTCAGAAGACGTGAACAGCCCGTCATCACATGGTACCGTAATGCCAAGTGGCGTGTGGATTATGCACTTAACTGGGTTGACGTACAATGCATATAATCCACGACACGTTAAAAAAGGCTGAAAGAAGCATTCGAAAAGCAGTTACATCCCAGTGGGGAAACTTCGACCATCGACCGATCGGACATTGCTATACACAATTTTGTGAGGCTAACATTAGTCTTGGGTTATTATTATCGGAAACAAACACGGGTGGTAACGCTTGGCTTTTCTTTGTGTCGCTGTGTGTTGCTCAATTGGCATACTTGACAGTCGCTCGATTTCATGTGTTTTCGCTATGACATTCAGTCGGGTTGGATCTGCTTAAAAAACTTTGACCTCATCCTTGATGGCTTTATGACACTGGGACTATTCAAGACCCTCCTGACCAAATTCAGGTGTTACGCCTGACTCTCCCAGTCACCCACAGTGAGGGTAGCACAACATTTTTGTAGCTACCCCTACCATTTTTGTAGCCTTGCACTTTTGTAGCTTAGCTATAAAAACCCCCCGGGAAGGGGGAATTTGTAGCTATCGCTACAAAAACACGAAAACAATGTTTAGAGCTAGAGGAAACACAAATGAATAGTGCTGCACGTGTGACATAAAATACAATTTTGTTAAACTAATAGCACCACGTATGACAAGAAACACAAATATACCAGACGGTTTTATGGAGGATGATAAGATATTGGTGTTAAGAAAATATCAGCATACTTGCACGAGGCACATATGCACAGCATGCAGGCATTATTTCAGTTAAATTGAAGGGTGGCAAACAAAAATTACACCCATGAAAATAACAAACCATAAATACAAATATTAATACACTCTATACGAAGCCGGTCTGAAGTTTCTGACCTAAGGATTCACCAATCCATGGGCAACATGTAAAACTGTCCTACGAATCTACCGCAGGGTCGTAAATCCAAATCCAAAATGCTTCCTGAAAACACGAACGTGTAGTCAGTCAGGACGTTGGGGATCTAACCCAATACCGACACGAATCGCCTGTCGGTACTTCGCCCTCGGGTCGTGCACGGGTACCCTCTTATTTTTGTCGCCATCATGATTTTCTTTGTCGCCGTGCAGAATTGTTGGGTTGATTGCAGAATTTTCGGCTGCGTGCAGAATTTCCCGAAAAAAATGATCCGAACCCATAGAGGTACCATTTCAGTTTTTGTTCTGTCATTTTTTCTCAGGAAATTCTGCATCGCCATCGCCATCGGAAATTTGTCGCCATCGGGGTGATTTTTTTGAAAATGGCCGACGGCGACAACTTTTCCTGTCGTTTCCGTCCGAAACTGTGACACTGCAATATTTTACGTTAGGTCTAATTTGTTAAATATGCAGTTGTAACTGAAGGCGGAAGGCTTTCTCTCCAGCATAATATCCGTGCACGCATCAATGTACGGCATCATCATCTGCTGACACACGACGACGTTCTTTGCGCAAGTGCGTGTGCGAGTGTGTTTACATTTATCTCAGTACGGATATGATACGATAAATATACTGTGTCGTAAGTGTTCGATATTTAATCACTATAAAGCATTTCGTGTATCTTCACTGTCGTGAATTTCCAGTGTATCCTTGTATGCCCCGTTCGCGCCGGGAGAAGCGTCGCGTATTAAGTCGCGGTCCGTGTCTACGATCGGATGCCTCTGAGTTTGGCACACGCGGTCAGTGCGTTGTGGTAAGCCAGGGTTGCTTTGTAATTTCTCTCCCGCAGTGTGCCCCTGTCCAGCGAAGTAAAGATCTCTAAGATTGTAACCTAATCCGAGTTATCGTTTTCTTCAAAATATTATCACATATTCCTACTTAGTACGTTGGTACCCGTTTCGCAAAGAATGATAACCCATAGCGCAACTATTGCGGGTTTCAAAATTCTGAGATTCCGCCCGCTTCCGCCAAATGGACGCGTCAGTCCACAGCGAGATGTGTGGTTGACCGTTCAGTCTGTGTAGTTTATTTGGGGAAGACATATGAAATACTATTTTTGCTAACGCTTCCCTCATCCGATGCGCAGGCTACTCTCGCTTGCAAGCGAGCGCGTGAATGAGGGAACAAGCCCGAGCGGAAACGTGGACGCGGTTGACATCCGCGTTTCCGCTAGAGGCGAAAATGCACTGCCAAACGCTCAGTATGTGTTTATTATGCTTATATGATATGCGTGATATGTTCATGCTGTGCAGTATGCGTCCCTGCTGGGCCTGAGTCGAGATGGCTGGCTCGAATCACGCCCATTGCCCCCCCCCTCACAAGAACCGTCCAGCATTCTAAATTCTGGACGGATCTTGCTCGCGCAAAAAATATGTTGTTCCTAACACTTATTAGAATTCATATGGGAAGTTATATTGTGTTCGGTATACGTTAGTATACCGGGGGGAAACAACCGCTGTACAGTGACTTACTGGTCGAGGCTTAACCGATACTCTGCGGGAAACGTTTTTTTCTGTTTTCAATATCTGTTTTCGGTCGGACATGTGACGTGAGGTCAGACACGTGGTTTCAACTAAGGTATGAAGCTTTTAATGGTTCAGCAATAATGTTACATGGCGACAAATTGTCTCTAGCAGAGGATTTTTTCGCGGCGACAAATTTCACGGCGACAAAAAGTATCGATTAGAGGATTTTTGTGACATGGCGATAAATTGTCTCTATTAGAGGATTTTTGTCGCGGCGACAAATTTCCTCAATGGCCACAAAATAACGCCTGGCGACAAAACAAGTTTTGTGGCCACAATTTTCACACGTTACCACGTGCGCGTTTACTCGAAAGATGCATTTTAAACAGTAACAAAACAGGAGGTGGGGGAGGTGGAAATTCCAGATAAAGCAACCTGCGAACACAATGCAGAGGGTTGAAAGTTAAATGATGCCGCCGCCAGCAACGCTGCTGAATGAGACATCGGACGAAGCACAGCGTAAAAAAACAACCTGCAAATAAATGAACGCTTCTCAGGAAACATGGTTGTATCGAACCCAAACCGTCTGGATGTAAAGAAGCCCGCCGGTGTCCAAGCATCCCATGTCAGTTTGGTAGGGCTAATGGAAAAAATGCTGCCAGCAGCGTTGCTGGCGGCTTCAAAAACGGCACAGTAAAAGTGGCAACCTGCATAGAACGAAACGCGCGTTGCTCAGAAAAGATGTCGGGAATTGAACCCAAACCGCGGTCAGGCTGTGGAGAAGCCCGCCGTTGTCCAAGCATCCTTACACAGTACGAAACAATATTCGGCTGCTGGCGGGATGCAGCTGATGTGAGAACTTCGCAGGAAGGCATCTCGCCAGGCTCCACGCACACACCCGGAAACATGCCCCATACAGTATTCCGCCGCTAAGATAAGTAGCGCGTAAAAAATTGTTGGTCGAACAAAAGTATACTGCTGAAGAGAGCAGGTAGATAAGCAGTGCGCCGCAAGACGAGAGCTTGAAGAATGAATACTTTGCAAACCAGGAATAGATATGATGTCTTCAATCGTCAGAGCTCGCGCTCGTCAGGGCCGCGCGTGACTCCTAAAATAACTTTGATATGAGCAGTGAGATCGGATGGTCTCGATGCACGAGATCGGAGATGCGTATAAATCCGATCGAAACTGCTAGCTGTGACGAGCGATCGAACGGTAAGTCAGTCACTCGATCGGTCGATGTTTCGATCGGGCGGTCGAACGGTCGAAATACAGTTTATTTAAGACTAAATGCTATGGTCGACGAAAATCTGTTTCTTTACATTTTGAGATCTACTTCCTTTCTGACATGGACTCGCCCCGCGCCGCAGGATGCGCTGGGCAGTATGGCTACAAAGAATCTGAGGGCGGTGTCCTGTCGTGGTGATGCATACATCCTTGCGCAACCTGGAACACTGGGTCGTGTCCTGGGAAATCCTAGGATTTCCCTTTTCCCCTTTCAGGGAACGAAGAATCTCCCAGTAAGATTTCCCAAGGATTTTCTATAGGGCGATTCTGGGGAGGCTACAAAGAGGCACGGTAGCTACAGAAATTGTAGGCGGTAGCTGCAAAATGACCCCGTTATCCACAGGGAGAGATCATTCAGCACACATTGCTCCCTGTCATGTGGTTTGAGGCCCGTGTAATTGGACCCGCTGCTTCCATGGATGGTGCTACCGGACTCTCCCAACATTTCAGAATCCATCTCCCAGTACAAGTCGGCTGTGTGGGGTCGAACCCGTTGAATCTTTCGCTCCCTTGTCGGATGTAGCAGGCGATTCCTGCTCTCCCTCCGTATTCCCACAAGAAAGCATGTGCTTCTTCGTCCTCCCGCGCTCGATGTCGCCACAACCAGGTTCGTCTGCGGTCACCAGCGCTACTTATCTTTACGGCACAACGCCAACCAGCGCTACTTATCTTTACGGGTCACATACGTATTTTCCTGGTTACAGTTATTTCCACCAATCATTCCTCTTCTCATTAATTTGCTCTAACAGATATTGCAAGTCACGTCTAAAATAATATCTTCAAACCGCCACCCATCGCTTCGTATCTTTACAAGTCGCATATTTTCCTGGTTACAGTTATTTCCACCAATCATATCTCTTCTCGTAAATCTACTCTTACAGATATTGCAAGTCACGTCTAAAATAGTACCTGGTCTTCCTTCCTCTGCCGTTCAGACTTCTCCTCTACAAGCAAGGCGACCCGCTTAAATCACTATCATACTGCGCTTCGCCAAACATTATAAGCTGTCACATCAAACAGATGCTACCGCGCGGTTCGTGACAGTATCTCTCAAATGCCATTTTCCATTTAAGCATATTCTCTCACGTCCATGCAGGCAGATCAGCCAAATTTCACAATGTGTTTGTGTAATTATTTATGGCAAATACTCGCCATCGTATTATCGTATCTGGTTGTAATGGAAAATCCTGTTTGAATGTCTCATGAATTACAGAAGGCGCAGATTTGCTATCTATAACTAGTGAGTAAGCAGAGCAACCTGGTGAGTCTAAGTGAGAAGACTAGACATACATGATACTAATGGAGCTTACACTGTGCCATGCAGCATAGTCAGACTATTGCGGTGAACCATGCCATGCATGGATGTGCTCAATCTCCACACAAAAGCATCGGCCGCATACACGCCAACTCCTATCCACATCGCAGCAGCACCCAATTGTACGGCTCTCGATCCGCGCGGACACTCCTGATGGCGTTTTCCACAGAGGGAGCAGGAGCAGCAGCGCCGCCTGGTTCAGGTGCTGGGGGCTGCTTGCACTCCCCGTCCTCCACCCTCCCCATTAGGCACGTACAAACAACATGCAGCTGTGCAGGTCTATGAAAGTACAGCATGGGAGATGTATGGTTTCCTGCAGGGGGAACTAATATTAGCTATGGGGACAAGCAGATGATGCAAGGGGAATGCATGAAGGAGAGTATCCGGCATTGTCACAAGGATGGCAATGCTCAGTCAAGCTCACGAGGGTTCGGGAAAATATCGATGCGTACAAGTTCTTCCTCGAACGACTTCTTGGCCTCTTGCTTCTCCTCCTCCAATGCCTCCAAAAACTTCTCCATGCTGCGCAAACGCAGCCTCCCCACAAGCCAATGAGAACCTCGCTATGTTGCACATGCAGTGCCTCCGCAATCCAATAGAACTTTTCAAAGTTATTGCACGCTAAGTTCTGGACCGTTCAAGATCATGCACGGAAGCTCACGAAGCGTCACACACGTCTCCGTTCTGCGCAGCCCCTCACGAAGCGTCACACACGTCTCCGTTCTGCGCAGTCTTTCACGAAGCGTCACACATGTCTCCGTTCTGCGCAGCCCCTCACGAAGCGTCACACACTCTGAGCCGGGTTCCACGTGCCTGTATGCATCCGCTGCGTCTGAGGCATTGCCATCAGTAACCACAGCCCTTTGTACCCGTTCGATGATGGTTTCTAGTGTGCACTCGTCCTTGCTTGTTGCAGATATATCGATGTTGCGGGGCCCTGTGGAGCCGCACACAACCGCCTTCACCCCACTCGCGACACACAAACAACCGCCTTCACCCCACTCGCGACACATTCACCCCACTCGCGACACATAAACAGCCTTCACCCCACCACTCGCGACACATAAACAACCGCCTTCACCCCACTCGCGACACATAAACAACCGCCTTCACCCCACTCGCGACACATAAACAACCGCCTTCACCCCACTCAAAGGCGCACACAGGTCAAACCGGACAGTGGAGAACCCCCCGAACCTGCACACTGCCAGCCGAAGGCACCTGGTGGCGTTCAGAGCACCCTTGAAACCCTCCCCAAGAGCGCCCTAAGGCGCCCTGCCCACAGGTGGCACATCCTCGTCATAGCTCTGACCTCCTTGCCGAGTCGAGGAGGGAAGAGGGTGCGCAAGCCGAGAAAAAGCAGTCACCGCTATGCATGGCAGGAGGAGACAGGCACACAGTTAGCAGGAACAAAAGTGAGTGGTAG
Organism: Cymbomonas tetramitiformis; assembly: GCA_001247695.2. Lineage (NCBI taxonomy): Eukaryota > Viridiplantae > Chlorophyta > Pyramimonadophyceae > Pyramimonadales > Pyramimonadaceae > Cymbomonas > Cymbomonas tetramitiformis. The sequence goes on from LGRX02002073.1 coordinate 11,720, forward strand.
AGACGGGTCTCTCACCGAAGAGCTTCTTCATATCTCCCTCCACCGCGTTGAGCTTGCCCCGCTTGAATCCGGACACATCCTCCCTGGGTGCAGTCACAGCTGATATTCACTCAGCTGCGGTGCGATGATGCTTCCCTTTGGCAGGCAATATGCAACGAACCCATGCTCATCCGTCGCTGTTCCCAACACCGTGGCCTCGTCTGCAGAGGCCCGAGTCTCTCTTCACTGGTCGATGACCTCGGCAACCCGTTGCAGTGAGTCCCGGGTGGAAGGAAAAAATGAGATATATACTTCACACACTGAACGGCAAGAGGCCCGCTAACAAAAGCCAGCCGAACAACAACCCGGTGGAAGTGAGAAGCATTCAGGAACATGGCAGGGCCGTAAAACGATACCATACACACACATCCTAGTCACAAAGGAAGTGTGTGGGATCTGGGAGCTCGTCCCGCTTTCCAGTACAGAGTGTACTTGGTGCAAGCACGGTGGGACCGGCAGCGCACACAGTGGGAGCGACCTGCGAGACAGGCGGCGAGCAGCGCAGACGGCGATGTGCACACGGAGACTGCGGCTGGGCGCTCACCCGGACCAGTGGAGGAAGATCCACTTGCTGCGTCTGAACTGGCCGGTGCCGAAGCCCATGCGGATCATGCCGAAGTACACCTGTGCAGCGCCCGAGGAGTCAGGGTATGCGGAGGGCACAGGAGGGCGAGGAAGAAAAACCTCTTCCCATGTGTGAAGAAAGAAGACAAGATACCACACACCACTTATGTCAGAATATCGTGTCCACTCGGCATCGCCGACACTGACAAAGTTCGTAGAGATATCCCAAGTAGGAGGGAAGAGGAAACATTAGTTTTGCAGCCGGAAATGCTTTAAGTTATAAAAGAGAATGCAGCTGGAAATGCTTGAAATCTTCGTGCAGTGTACACGAAGAAAACTGCCTGCGCTCGCACGTGGAAAACGTTGGCCACTTCGATGCTATCACCGAGCTATAGCTTTGTGTGCCTCCGCAATACGTCTGAGGAATCAGTCGAACAGCGTTGAGGGAACGGCACTTCCAAGAGTGGTTGGTTCGTCTGTGTTGCATGAGAAGATGAGGGCGCAACTGCGGAACGGGATAATCCAACAAGCACGCGAACACTAGCTGCCCCTGTTGGAAAAATGCGGAACAGTGCTGCGGCAGCCCCCGTAGGAACGAGGCACACGAGAAGAGGGGAGGCAAAAGGAGCGAAGGAGCGCACGCTGGCTATCACCGAACGGCGCCCGTGAAAGACAGTGGAAGAGCAGGAGGCGCGTTGGAGCGAGGACCTGATCGTCTTCGAGGTATTCGCACATCTCGTTCACGCTGCCGGAGCCGGCGTTAATCAGCTCCGGGTGCTTTGGATCGGGAGTTACTAAAAACCAGTTGAAAGGACCGAGATCGGCGCGTACCATTTGTAGGGCCTCGGTCCATCTGCAGCCCACACTCGACCGCCCGAAATCGATACCAAGCAAAGGGGTGTAGCTTATCTGAGGATGCGCCAAAAGGGAGCTGCCGGCTAGGCCCGCGGGGAGCGACCACGGGAGCTCCCGCCTGGAACCCAGGGAGAGAGCACACACGTCTGCCGGCTGCTTTATTGCATCGACGAAGGATCGGCAAAATTCGCCGTAAACTAACGGGAAGTGGCGGGAAGCACTTGATCTCGCGCTTCATATCCTTTGCCGTGAGTCGCTTGTTTGGATCGACGGGGGTGTCGTCTTCAGCACCCAGATCCGCCTTCGCTTGAGCCACCATCTCCTCCATATCTTTTTTCAACTGCGCCACACAGCCGGTAGGTATGGGAGGGAAGTCACTCATACTGTGGCAAACTTTGCAACAAGGTTCACCTCCAGTTTCGGGGACACCGCCGAAGGTGACCCTAATGACCCTTCTACAAAGTGAGCACAGACATAAAGATACACCTTCGCACAAACGTGCAAATCGCAGATCTCAGGTGAGGACGTCAAGAGAACAATAATACGAGGCGTAGAGCATCGGACGGGAAGCCTGACGAGGGGGATGTGCGCCGGCACACACCGTCTCCAAGGAAAATCCGGAAGAGTCAATGTTATCGTCGTTGACTGAGTTCTTATACAGCGTCTCCAAAACCTGCAGGAGTTTGTGAACAGGAAAACTGGGTCGAAACCGGGGCATGGTAGAAATAAGCAACACAAACGCTAAGGCAGTCACACCTGTCGCCAGCGCCCGGGTGACTTTGCGTCCTATCTGTATTCTACTCTACTTTCTCCTCCCGACACAGTGGGCGCATCTGCATAATCATTTTGTCCAGGTGCACTTGGCTGGGGCCGGCATCCTTCTCACGACACGTGGCAGGCATAATAAGAGCAGCATAGGTCTGTCACGCTGGCGCAAAGGGAGAGAAGGCAAGGTACGCACATTGTCCACTGTGAACTCCTCGACCCCCATGATTTGAACGTCGGAGTGACACTGGCCTAATTCTGTATGTCGATAAGCGCCAGTCAGGGTCGAATGAATACTAAAGGCTCCCAGCAAGTGCCGGTTACTGAAGGAAAGGTCCCACTACGTCTGAGAAAGAAGAAGCCGAAGCACAGAATGAAACGATTACCCGCTTCAGCTTCGCCCCTCATTGCGTTGTAACGTCCGCGCTTCACGACCGGTGTACCCTCCCCATTTAGGTGGACAAGCACTGTCAACACAAATAGCCGTGCGCAAACGTGAGTTTCTTGAAAACTTCAACTTGCATTGAAGACTTGAAGCAAGCTTCTAAGTCGACATTTATATGTACCAAGGTGGTATGCACGTATTGTCAGCATATCATCATACCGATACGGTCAAGTATTCGAAGTGAAATAGACCTTGAGGTAAACCCCGACGGTCTAGCCACGTTATGACGTGAACTCGCTTGAAGGGAGCGTGCATAAACTCCGGAGAAGTCGACAACATACAGAAGCTTACCATACTTGGTCCGCTGAAACTTGCCCTTGCCGAAGACGAACCGAAGCATTCCTGGAATCCCACGGGCGCCCGACAGAGGGGGAAAGTTCTCAGTAGTGCGGAACTTCCCCAACCAAAAAATCGTTTCGCAGGTTGTTGTCTTGAAGGTGGTCCAGTCAAGAACGGAAGGGTGCCTGAGACCGTAGTCAGAAGAAGGAAGCTCGAACTCAAACAGCCTTTTTGGCTATCCTGTAGCGGTTCCACTGCAAGAGGCGGAGACCGCTGGTTGTTATTCAACTTAAAGTCGTAACGGCGCATGCATTTCGCAAACAAAAGCGAGGCACGGCCTCACCAAACATCACAGTGTTATCTTCCATGTGATCCGACATTTCCTCGATACCACCGACGCCATATCCGGCGTACTTGAACTTGGTCATAACGAACAGAAACCTGCTGAAGAGAAAAATAACGTAAACACCCCACAAAGAAATCAGCCGGTCGGGATTCCACGCATCGCTGAGAGTTGGAATATCCTGATCACAGCGGTCGTTAGACTTCAAGGTTCAACATAAAGTCGCTCACGTACTAAAGGACAATATGCTCGAGATAGAATATTTGAAAACCTTCGCTGAAAGCATTACCGAAAAGACGGTAAGTTCACCAAGAGCAACTTACACGAAACGAGGGAAAACACCGCCCTGCGTCGTCCTGAAACCTCCCGGCGAGAGTCATCAACGCCTTCTGCCATCTAAACAACTCACCTTTGTAGTTGAAGAAAATATACGGCTGACGGCACTATTCGTAGTTATTTTCTTTCGGACGTTGAGTGTTTGTCCACTTGCACGCCCTTAACAATATCCTAAAAGAGCTTCAACTTGTGTGCCACTCCGAGAGATTCAATGCATTCTTTGGGAAGCGGAAGGACACTCCACAGGAGTAATTATTTAGCCCGTGAATTCACACCGAATGTAAGAAACGGATGGACTCGTTAAATCGGGAAATGGACGGTTCTTATATTCGAAAAACTGGTAATTAAGCCCATCCGACGGCCCGAACATCCTAAAAGTTTCATTTATCCGGTCCCTGAAATTTGGTACCGTCACAGACGAGGGATACAATACGAATACATTTAAACATTATTACTTACATACGAATACCATACGAATACCTCGTCATTTGCCTAGAATTATCATCAAAAATAGGAAAAAAGGGTCATAGCTCCTTCGCTTGTGAAGTGATCGGAATAACTCTACGTACTGTATGTCCAATATCGGAATCGAATCACGAATGGGGCAAACAAGGTAGAAGGTTGAAGCTTGAAGGCGTCACTAGGTACTGTATCGCTATCGGCCTATCGCTATCGCGAATGGCATGGCATGGCATGGCATGTGGATGACCTAGCCAATGTTGAATGTAGTCATAATGTGGGATTTCACCCATTCGGGAAAATCTCATGGGCGCAGTCGAGTGGCTGAGGAGGAGGGCGGGGTAAAAGGCAGCTGGAAATCTGAGTTTGGTGATCAACAAGAGAGGAAAAAAGCAAGGTACGGTATCGGTTGGTCTAGAGGTTATCGATCAATTCTGATATATTGCCAAGTACTATTGATCAATTCTGATTTTCCGGTTGCTCTATCAATCAATTCTGATTTATTACCTATTCTAATCAATCAATTTTGATTTTTACCAAGGCCCTATCAATCAATTTTGATTAAGTACACTATGCTATCAATCAATACTGATATCACTGTTAAAGTTGCTGATTATCAATACTATCAATAATATCAATACAAAATTACACAGGCAGACTAGGAGGCCACACTTTATCTATGGCACCCGACGACAAGCTAGAGTTCTCTCACATATCTAATTCATTGCAGCCATAAGGGAGTGTTGGATTGTCCCCTCACTTAAATTCTTTCTCAAATCTGAGTGCATGAATGTGACAGCAGAGAACGCTCGCTCCACACCTGCAGTGGAGGCTGGAACACCCAAGAATTGTCTCGCCATCCTAGAAAGCGCGGGAAGCTCAGACTCGTTTTTCTTCCACCACTTAAGCACATCGACATCGTTTTTCGCCTCAGGTAGCGCCATATATGCAAGCCACTCATCTACACCCTCATCTGCACCTCCCGCCGCACTTGCAGCAGGCGTAGGATGTTCATCCTCATCGTCAGAGTCACCGAAAAAAGATACCACCGGGGAGACCTTCTCAATCCCTTTCGGTCTCTTGGCACTAGGCTCATCCGTGGCATCCTTGGAGGGTGCAACCTTCCAGTCCTTCTCATAGATGTTCTTTACCCATGCCTCCACCTGCTTGGCTGTGAGCTCGCCTACGTACAAGGCGAACACACTCCCACAATACTAGTTGAAACTTTTGTTCAAAGAAGAGCAAATACGTTTACAATGCATTTGTTTCCAGGGTACGGCCAATATATCTTTCCCGCTTGGCAGAAATACAAGTCTGCTATGTATGTAGCAAGTCACATTACATATTCGCAAGATTTAGGAGGTCAGGCATCGATACCCATGATCGATTTGGAGTTTGAGTAGAGCTAGGCCTGGAGCCATGCCCCCTTATAAAAGATGTACTGCACACGGTCAGCCTACAACGGCGATCGATCCAATGCTGATCCGGATTGACCCAATACAATTCGTTTTTAGGTGTCATGGGAGATCGATTATCAATACCCAATTCTGATATCGATACTGCGATTTCAATGTAGCAATCGATCGATTGTGATTAATCAACGCCAACGATCAATTGATACCGATTTGTTTAGGCATGGTATTGATCGATTCTGATTTTTCGACTTCATATATCAATCAATAGTCAATA